>WWET01008180.1:18355-35703 GCA_011038615.1 Limnodynastes dumerilii | reverse complement strand
CATACACATACACATACACACACACATATATACACACATACATACATACATACATACATACATACATACATACAATACATACACACACACACACACAGGGTTAATTTATTCAGCAGCCAATTAACCTACCAGCATGTTTCTGGAGTGTGGGAGGGAACCAGAGGAAACCCACACAGACACAGGGAGAACACACACACACTCCACCACAGGGAGAGAGGAACCCCACACAGACACAGGGAGAACACACACACACTCCACACAGACACAGGGAGAACACACACACTCCACACACACACACAGGGAGAACATACACACTCCACACACAGACACACACACACACTCCACACAGACACAGGGAGGACACATACACTCCACACAGACACAGGGAGAACATACATACTCCACACAGACACAGGCAGAACACACACACTCCACACAGACACAGGGAGAACACACACACTCCACACAGACACAGGGAGAACACACACTCTCCACACAGACACAGGGAGAACACACACACTCCACACAGATAAGGTCTAGTCTGGGAATGGAACTCATTGCCTCAGTGCTGTGACACACAATGCTAGTCACTGAGCCACCACAATCTCACCTATATGTCTGAGGAGAGCGTCTGGAAACCAAATCCAGTAGAGAGACAGCTCCTGGACTCACTCACCAGCTCTTCCAGTCTGTAATGTGACTTCCTGGCACCTGGTCTCAGCCTGTACCTTCAGAGAGAGAACGCCCCCTGACATCAGCCTGCAGGCTCAGCATCTGCAACGTCGCATTAACCCTCGCAATTTATGGTCAGTCCATTGATCCTTCACTGCCTGTGGGCAAGAAACCAGAAATATCACTCTCTGGGGGCGAAACAAGAAGAGACATAGCGACAATTCCCAGAAAATGTCATAGGAATGCTGGGAAACCGGTGTGGCGCAATCCTGTCTGCAATGAGACCCCCGCATATAAGACGTACAGCGATTACCCCATCATTACCCCACATGCACAGCAGCGCCCCCTTGTGTAAGAAAGGCTTAGTGCAGGTCATGCCCAGTCTGATGGTTCTGTGACACAGATTATAAATGGCTTCCTCGCAAAATGCAGATTAATAAAAATGACTTATTGAAAGATAATCTGTTGATGAGAAGTGTCCTGGGTCCTATAGCTGTCGAAACCAAATCAAAACATCGGTATTAGACTTAAAAATAAAAATTAATCTTTGCAAAGGTATATGAACAAAGGAAAAGTGCGGTAAAATGTGAACGTGGATTTACGCAATCATACACGTGCGTACTTTTACGGGCTTTTCTAGCACACGATATTACTCTTTAATAAATATACTGACATAGATATTTTCATATAGGAGTTGTTCACGATTAATGTCTAAATGTGTTCCTATTTATTAAAACTGTATTTTATATTCGCAGATGGTTCAATCAGCTAATTGTCGCCGATCGACGAATGAATGTCTCACTTGTATCATATTTAGACTTGTAGGGCCTGATTCAGAGATCCGGAACTAACGATAGTTCCGTGCGTATATTTAGGGTCGGATCGAATTTGCATCAACTGCGCATGCGAAGTAATAGAGATACGCCATGTACGTTGAAGTTAAGGTCGGAAATGCCTTAAGGTCGGACTTGTGAATCAGGCGGAGAGTAATGCGACCGTAAGTGCGGCGGAAATATACGGACCTAAGGATTTGCATAGAAATGGGCGGGGGGGGCATTGAGATGAGGGAAAGTGGGCGCGCTTACAGAGTTAGGGCCCTAAATATACGCAACTAATACACATAGGGTCGGAAGTGAGTGCGGCCAGATAGGGCAAGTCTATGGAGGTGGGTGTAACCTGCTCGGACCTGACGCTTAGTTGCGTATATTTGCGGCCTGATCGCTGACGGATCTCTGAATCAGGCCCATAGTGTAGAAGACAATGCTGTAGTGATGCTATTTTCCGCTGAAAGATCGCATAAAGCGATGGCAAGTTATAGGCATTAATAAGTTATGATATGAAATGTTTAAGTTTACAATTATGCTGATGAACCTCTGGAGTGGAAACAAAAAAGACCCCAAGACCAATGATGAGCCAGGGATCCAAGATGACCATGAGGATTCTCCAATCAAGGTGCGATTGGAAACCTCTTTGATCCTAACTGTTAAAAGAACTCTGCCCGGGCTCTGGTGGCCAGCAAGGGCTTTTGTACTGAAGTCTCGCCAGTAACTGGCCTGCGCTGTCTCAGGAGATCGGCACTTATGGATTAACCCCTTTCTTTCTGCTTTAAATACATCTTTGTGAGTTGGGGGTATATTTTCAAAATGCGATTCACTGCAAAATCATGTGAGTTTACTGTGAATATCAAATCTCTGTATTCACTAAAGGTAAACTCACGTGAGTTTAAGCCTCTGTAAAATCGCAGAACATAAAATCGCCAGTGTGATTTTTTCAATGTTACACATACAGCTCACTGTAAAATTGCCATTAAATCGCAGTTTAGCAATTCGACCTTGCCTAGAGGCGTCTTAGTGACAATTCACCCTGCGAGCCAGAAAAACACGTCAGTCTAGTAGATGTGTGTTTTCCTGTGTGTCAAATCCGACCGCAGCATGCTTTAAACATACATTTCAACATTAATCAAAGTGTGAATGTAAAAAAACATTTTCCCTGACTAATAATGGGGTAGATCCAGAACTACGTGTGCCGTACGTTTATTCGCGGAGCGTATTTTCATACACGTAAGGTCGCTACACTCCCCTCGGCACACCCCTTGCACGGACGTATTTTGTCAAGATACGCTTCCCAAACCCTACCTTAACTTTTTCTCACGTAACAGCGTACGTCCGCTAACGGACGTATAGACTACGTGAACGTACGCCGCTTAACACGCCCATACTGTACACTTTACATACAAACCTCCACCTTCTTCACGTAAATCGAACGTATTGTTGTCTTACGTAAAATTGGCACGCCCACACGTAAGTATTTACGTGACGCATACGTGAATGGCCCATACGTTCACAATTACGCTACGTGAATGTGCGTATTTTCTATGGTGCGCATGCGCAGTGCGTTCTAAACTGCGATTTTACGTCTCTGCCACGCGTAAAATCACTTTAAAGCGTAGTTCTGGATCAGGCCCAATGTCCCCTATTGTTTGCACTTACCTCCGTTAGCCATCGTGCCCTATACTAACTGTGGATGAATGCAGTGTGTGGTGTAATAAAAGAATAAAAGTTTTTGTCACTCGCCGTTTGCTGTCATCTTTCTTGGGAACACCTGCTTGCTTGCTGAGTAAAATTTTCTTCAGTTGATTGGAGACTGTCTTCCGGTTGCTTGCAGTGGCCTCACAGTTGTTCTGGTCCGGTCCTCTGGCTCTTCGGTGCTTGACACGGCGGGGACAGGCTCCTTCTTCTTCTTATTCAGGGCTGCTCCTAATGACCATTCGATCACCAGGGGGCAGCCTTTTATATAAATGATGACGTCAGTAACACTTGAGCCTGAGTGTAACTGACATCATCGCTTATATTAAAGGCTGCCCCCTAGCAACCAAATGGTCATTAGGAGCAGCCCAGAAGTAGAAGAACGAGTCTGTCCCCACCGTGTCAAATACCGAAGAGGCTGAGGACCGGACCAGAACAACGGGGATTCCACTGCAAGCAACCGGAAGACAGTCTCCAATCAACTGAAGAAAAGTCTACTCAGCAAGCAAGCGTTCCCAAGAAAGATGACAGCAAACGGCGAGTGACAAAAGCTTTTATTCTTTTATTACACCACACACTGCATACAGGCTGAGGCTTGTGTGTGGCCTGCCCGAGAGTTTCCTATGGGTAGAGGATTATCTGGAGATGGAGCCGTCAGAAGGTCTTTCGGGGACATGGCAGGTGGACCGTGCACGGAACTGGAATCGGATATGCCGCAGGGGGCGACTTTGTTTATGATGCATAGGAAATGTGGTGTGACTGAAAGGAAGTATTGCAAGGACTGGACTAGAATGACCAGCTGATGTCAGAGGAGATTTCCAAGTGTCGCTAGTTTAGACGAAAGCATTTTAAATAATGTGAGTTTCCAAATGTGTAAGATTAAATCTAACAGAAAGCGGGAAAAGTATATAAAGAGTCTGGTATTGTGGCAGCACGAGGCTAAAGAATGGCGCCAAAAAGCTGCGGACGCATCCCCATCTCGCGCATTGTTCACGCAAATCCTGCGCACGCGACTCCTACGCAAGCACCTCCCCCTCCTCCGTACATGGGAGAGGGGAAGGATGATTCATGTTTTCATTTTGTTTGTCCGGAAACTACTAATCTTTCTTTCCGTGGTGAATTACCTGCTACGTGTAACCAGATTGTATCCTGTGTGAGATAAGGAAATAGTTAAGGGGAACATTGAGACTAGTGATAAGGAAGATGACCCTTCATTAATATCTGCCCTTACACATATAATTCAGTTACAAGCTAACCACATTACGCAAGGCACAGCTGCACTACAAGTACCAGCATTACCTGTTTCATCTGTTCCCCCTGCTCCATTTCAAGTTGCGGATATCGCATCTTTACCCGAAGTTCCCACAATTGTACGCCCTAGCAATGAGTACACTACACGCATAGTGCCTACCGGTGATAGGATTGCGCCTGTACAAGCTGTCATAATGTCCACTCCTTGGTCAAGGTCAGAATGACATACCGCGGGGTAGATCCAGAGCTCCGCTTGCAATCCGTTTACTAGCGTAGCGTATTTACCCGTGCGCACCTTCTATACTCTCCCCTTGGATGTACGTACTTTACCGTTTTACGCTTTCTGAACCCTACCGTAACTTTTGGCAGCGTAACCCCTCTGATTCACTCGCGCACGTATAGGCTGTCCGTAGTTACGCCGCTAAGCACGCCCATACCGTACTATTTAAATACCTAAACCCGCCTTAGAAACGTCATTTTGGATGTCATAAGGCTGTCACGCCCCCTTAAATGAATTTACACAACTAATACGTGAAAGGCCCTTACGCTCAGAGTTACGTTACGTTCCGTAGCCTATCATCTGTCGTGCGCATGCTCAGTACATACCAAATCGCGTTTTTATGTCTCCGCCACGCGTAAATACGCACGGAAACGTTGTTCTGGATCTGTCCCCAATGATTGCAGAATTTCCTAACACTACTAAGGCCAAAAGCCAGAAATATTTTAGGGACTTAGGAAATGCGCCCACAAACAAGGATTGGCGTGTATTGCTCAGAGCTCGTCTCCCTGCTTGTACAGACTTTGCAAACTAGAAGACGGCAAAACTCTAAACACTGCAGACAATCAGGTCAACATTGATAACATTTGAAAACAATTAGGTGTAAAATTCCCAGTACAATGTAGAGGGCCTGATTCAGAGGCTGAAAATAAGAACTTAAAGTTACACCTGGGCAAAGCCATGTGGATTTCAGGGGGAGTCAGGGTAATGTTATTCTATGCATGCAGGGAGAATACTTTGCTGTTACTTATTGCACACAGATACCTGATCAGCTTCACTTTTAAACTGCTAATTAATTAGACTTGAGCTGGGAAACATCACCTTTTAACTATAATGCTGTTGCAACAAATGAAATTTGACTCCCCTGAAATCAACATGGTTTAGCCCAGGTGCAACTTTAAGTTCTTATTTTCAGCCTCTGAATCAGGGCCCAAATGGCAAAGGCTTTTCACAATGAAACAAAAAGATGGTGAGGGTGTAGATGACTTCATACAAAGGGCTATTGTGGAGATAATTAGATACAGAGGTATAGAAGATATTAAAGTTAATCCGCATCACAGAGAATTAGCAGTTTCAGTTTTGATAATTGGACACTGCACATGCGCAGTCATGTTTTAACGTAATCTATGTATCTTTTCGTTACGTAGATTGCATAGATGCGGTCTTAAAGACAACGAGGAGGGAGTTGTGACGATTGCCCCTAATCAAGGCTGATTAACCAAGGCGGAGAAACTGCAGTCATCCTACCAAAGATGAAGTCCACTTTTTCCCTCTTAACATTTCTGCTCCTTTTCAGTGTATTCGGTTCTGGAGAAGGTAAAAGGGTGGAGGAGATCGGGTCTGGTATTAGGTGAAGGATGGGTATCAATGGGACGGTAGTATGGAATCATGGGCTATGCCTAACATTATAGGTTCCGAGTATGAAAAGCTCTCTAACCCTGAGGAGAGGGAACAATGTGCGGGATTGTCATCTGAGGAATATTGCATATGTAAGACTTGCGCCCCGGTGATGGAAGAAAGTTGTGTACAATTGTGTCAAACTAAATACAACCCTTAGTTTGACAGGCGTCCCTTATCATGCTATGGTGGGGAAAGTATTAAACCAAAGTGATTGTTGGGTATGATCCCATGTACTTCAGAGACAAGATAATTTAGGTTTAATCCCAGTCCCTTTAAACAACTCTGAGGTACTTCAATTGTGGGCTGCTGGGAGGCCATTGGAAGAAAAGTTGAATGCCTCCGGATCCTCTAGTCTTAGACTTAGACAATATTCCACAGACAAATCCCTGATGTGTATAAATTTTACAAGTCATATGCGATTAGGTTATTGGGAAGCAATATGGCATAATAACACAATGGTATACTCTGTAAGAGGAGATAAGGAGCTTATACTATATAGCTAGGTATGCATTCAAGGGGGCACCGCTGCAGCCCCAATTGGTTGACAGGTTGCCCCTCCTTAGAGAGCGTGCCACCACGAACGGCCAGCGGCAAAATTATCTCTGCACTCGACAGTGGAGGGGGCCCTGAGAAGTGCTGTACCAGGGCCCAGAATGCCTCTTGGCGGCCCTGCAGAGGGACACATAAGAAATTATATCTTCAAACAATAGAGTTATTATGGCAGTATTGTGAGTCTGTCATAAAGTAATATCAGGACTGAATAAAATAAAAATAAAATAAAATAAGTGGTGTAATTGATGTTGTGATTTTTGTTGTTTGATACAGTATTTAGTAAAGAAAGTTAAGGGGGGAATGGAAGGAGGAGGAGGAAGGGTGGTATCAGACAACGGGACCACTACCCTGCAGTCTTCAAGGGCTACTGAAGTACCGCATAGAAAAAGGCTCATGTTATATGCTATGCTTCATACATGTAGTATGGCTGCTCTGCTTTTTTTTTTTTTATAAACTTTTTATTGACTTTTCACAGTACATATTATAAAATAAACATCTGGTATACTTTACGTGAAATGGTGAAAAAAACATCTCATTAAAGTGCGGAAAATAGATGACATATTTGTGTGTACAAATAATGAGCGGATAATATTTGGGGAACATACACAAATCCAACTGTCCTAGCCCGATTGGCTAAATACAAGAATTTGTGCAAAATACCTTGCATGTTCCTTTATTTATACTAAGTTAAACTTAATTCACTAACTCAACTACAATAACTGGTCAGTCAGTAGCTATGACGGAAGTTTCCCTCTTCACCAGTCAGATTAGTAGCCAGCGTCTTCACCATTTATTTATTTTTTTAGTCACCTTTCTATCTTAATTGCGTGACCATTATGAAGCCTTAATCTTGCAAATCCTATATATCTCACCCATGACACTGCCAGCACTAAACAGGAGGATCTAAACTTCTATAAAGAAACCAATTTGTAGACTCAAAAAGCTTCAGAATATGAGTGCGGGTTGTCTCAGGTATTCTTATAAAATCTATGGATGTCCGTCTGAATGTCAGAGAATCTCTTCTTTCCAAATATGAGCTATCTAAAATGAAATTCTTTACAGTTGCTAGAAAAGGGGGAGTCTTTACTATCCACGTCTGAAGAATTGCCTTTTTAGCAGCTGTAACTATTATAGTAAGAAGCGGAATTGCTCGTTTAACCACTAACTCTGATTTCCATGCTTCAAAGTTCGCCCAGAGCAATGTCTGAGGCCCAGGGGCAAGCGAGTCTTCAAAAGGGCATTTATAAAAAGCATCATTTTTCCCCAAAATTTGCGAATCTTCCCGCATTGCCCCAGGTCATGTATAAGGGTAGCTTCTGAAGCAGAGCATTTGGGACATTTCCCACCTCCTCAGGGCACATACGTCTCCTTTGTGCTTGTGAGCTATATACCCTGTTGAGAGTCTTAATGTGTATTTCCTGTAAATTAGCTGCCCACAAAGCTTTCAATGTGGAGTCATAATATTTAACAAGATTATGTACTGTGATTTGTATGTCCAGATCCTTAGACCACGCCAATGATATACCCTGCCATAATTTATGTGTGTCATCAGGCGACGTGAGATCATAGACATGACGGATATGATACTGGTGCGATTCCCAAAACTTCAGCAATGCCGAAACTTTTATTGGAAATTTACTCATTTCAACCATCGTCTGTTGGGCAAAATGGGTTGCCTGAAGATACATATAGAATTGCTGGTGTGGTATGTCAAATTTTTCCCTTAACTGTTGGTATGAGTATAGTGTTCCCCCGGGGTCAAAAATATTTCTGATTGCACAGATACCTTTCTCTTTCTAAGAGTTAATATGTTTGTTGTGAAGGCTCAAAAGAAGGATTGCCCCAGAATGTATTGTAAACTGATGTTCCCGAAGGACTCCCACATTTTTAGGAATTGAGCGTCAGACAAAATAAGTGTCTGTAAATAATATGTGATCACTAATGTTAAGTGGAATTTGATTTTTTGGTGAGTGAAGTAAGGCCATCCAAGAATAAGGTTTTACAATCTCAGCTTCTAGTATTGTGTTGGTAAAGCGTTGTTTGTTAAGAGCCCAATCTGATATATATCTAAAGAAAGCCCCCAAAATAAAGGCCTCTAGATCAGGGAAATTTAAGCCTCCATTATTTCTCTGTAATTGGAGGCGTTTCCTAGCCATTCTGGGTTTTTGTTGCGCCAAACAAATTTAATGAACATGTCAGCACATTTTTAATATCTGATTTGGATAATGCAATCGGTAGCCTCTGTATTGGGTATGTTAGCTTCGGAAATAGAACACTTTTGATTAGAGCGATTCTAGCCAGTACCGATAAAGGGAGGTTATTCCAGCTCTGAATGTAGTTAGAGAGAGATTGAAAGATTGAGCAGTCGTTAGCCTTATATAGTGACTGTATTTGAGAAGTAACATTAATGCCTAAATACTTGAGTTGGGAGCCGGCTGATTTAAAGGACTGTAACAATGGAATGTGACTGCCTAGCTGATCCGAGTCTGAAAGAGAGAGCATTTCTGATTTGTTAATATTTATCTTATAGCCAGCAAATAAACTAAAATCATGTATAATATCCAGGGCTGCAGACAGAGAAAGATGAGGCTGTGACATGAAGAGCAGCATCAGCAAACAATGCTTACCCGCCATAATGCCTAAATGTTGCTGGCGATCGCAAAGCTGCTGCCAATGGCTCGATTGCCAAGGCGAACAAGAGAGGGGACAAGGGACAACCCTGTCTTGTGCCTCTTTGGATTTGAAAGGTAGCAGATAAAGAACCATTACAGGCTACTTGGGTGTAAGGAGCAGAGTATAAAGATGTCAAGACCTCCGACAAGGCCACTGGGAAGCCGAATCTGTTCAGAGTTTCCCATAAATGATCCCAGGTGACCATGTCGAAGGCCTTTTCAGCTTCCAATGAGAGGATGAGATTTTCATCAGACCTTTTTTCCGACTCCATATGCTGTATAATCGTAAGGACTTTCCGAATATTTACAACGTAATTCCTCCCCATTATAAATCCTGATTGGTCAGGGTGTATGATCTCCGGCAACATGACCTCTGGGTGGGTCTCTGCCTGGTTTCTAAATCACCTTAATAATGGCCGCATTGAAGTATGCTGGAATAGTTTGTGATGTAGTTAAAAAACGTTTGTAAATGCAATTTCTTTGCTTAGGATTTTATAAAAATCTCTGCTGAGACCGTCAGGCCTCGGATCCCTCAGTGGTTTGATATTTTTAATGGAACCCAAGACTTCATGCACTGTGATAGGAGCCAGGATTGATTGGAACTGGGCTAAAGTAATCCTAGGCAATTTTAATCCCGTCCAAAGTTATCTTTAGTGGTAGATGCAATGGGATTTCGACTGTAAAGCTCTTCATAATATTGTTGCACTGTTTCCACTATCTCTCCCGTCTTCACCACCTGTAAACCAGCTTTATTGTTCAAAGCAGCTATGTAGGTGGACTTTCTATTACCTTTAATTAGGTTTGATAAAAGATGACCCGGTCTGTTCCCCCACTTAAAAAATTGGAAATTTTTATGCGCAGAGCGTCTATCTGCAAAGCAACTGAGGACCCCTTCAAACTGTGTTTTGTGTGTCTGAACGTCTTGAAACCTTGAGGCTGTGGGGTCAGAGAGATACTTGTGATACGACTCTGAGAGACATTTTTGAGCACTGATATGTTCCTTTTCCAGCTCCCTTTTATACTTAGCTGTAAAAGAAATAATAGATCCTCTGCCCATGCTGCCTGGAGCCTATCTCTAAACCTGAGGGAGCTGGAAAGGTAAGTTGGCCAGTTTCAGAAGTACCCACTACTAATTCCATCCAAACCATTGCATGATCGGATAGAGCAATGGGTTCGATGATAATATCTGTCACCCTGGGGATTAAACAGGATAACAAGTAGTCAATTCTTGAAAGGGTGGTATGAGATAAGCATGTAAACTGCCTTTCTATTGGGTGTCTTGCTCTCCAAGCATCTACCAAATCCAATTGATTATCAAAATGGGTTACCCCTAATGGGGCAGATCCAGAACTACGCATTTCCGCGAATTTACGTGTGGCGGAGACGTAAATTCGCAGATTTGTACGCACTGCGCATGCGCACCGCAGAAAATACGCACATTCAATAGCGTATTTTCAAACAAGGATAATTCACGTATTGCGAACGTAAGTACTTACGCGTGGGCGTGCCAAATTTACGTTAGTGACCAATACGTCCGTTTTACGTGAAGTAGGCGGGGGGTATTAAAAGTGTACAGTATGGGCGTGCTAAGCTGCGTACGTTCGCGTAGTCTGTACGCCCGTTAGCGGACGTATTCTGTTACGTTAGGAAAAGTTAAGGTAGGGTTTGGGTCGCGTAATTTGTGAAAATACGTCCGTGCAAGGGGTGTGCCGAGGGGAGTGTATTGACCTTACGCGTGCGAAAATACGCACCGCTAAAATACGTACGCACACACGTTGTTCTGGATCTATCCCAATGTCGGTAATTGTCTGGAACCCTTTTTACATGTCCGTCTATCTAATCTACTTGAGGCCACTAATCCCCACCTACTCTCATGACGTGGTGCACACGGCCTTGTAGTTTCCCCATTAGCGATATAAAGACTTCCTTGCTATAAGTATTGGGTGCATAGACATTGCACGAGTAAAAGGCTTGCCATAAACCTTACATTCCAGGATAATATATATCCCTTCTTTGTCTAAGAATTCAGAACCTTTCTCCAACACCATCCCATTGCGGGTCAGAATGGCTACCTCTCTGGACTTCAAGGAATATTGTGCTGACGATATAACCGAGTATCTCTGTGTATTTAATTTGATTATTTCCTTATCCAGTAAATGTGTCTCCTGGAGGAATTTTTGCAGATATACCAGCATTCTCATACGCTTGGCAGGAGAATGTATGGCACCAATATTCAAAGTACCTCATCTAAATGTGTGCATGTTTATCAGGGTAGGGATGGATAATACATTCTACAAGCTGTCTTTCAGTAACAGAATGAAATAGTAATCCCAATCGTAACCACTGACAGATCTAAACCAGAACCAAATTGTCATGTAACACGACCAAACAAACATTGCAAAACATAACCAAACAGAATTAAAGATCGGGAAATCTCACCCTATCTAAGCAATACACTAGAATTTAGACTCCGTACTAATCGATAGAGAAAAACACTATATAGAATATATATAGTTTCACCCCTCGCTCTTTGCCATTCCTCCCCCGTCTACTTTGCAAAATAGTCTTATTACAGCAAGAATGTTAAACCAGAACTTATTGCCACAAAATAGATAGCAAGTAATAAAAATATAACAAGGTCAACAATGTCTATTATATGCAAAATAAATATATATATTTTTTTTTTTTTTCTCTCTTCCCCTTCACTTTCTTCCCCTCCAGACCAAACTAGCAGTCAGCTAAATAGGCAATTAAGAAATTCAGTAATTAACCCTGGAAATGCCGTATCGTTACCTAGAAGCTGAATATTTGAATATATTTATATGTATGTACTTATATGTAGGGCTAGTACGTTACAGTTCATGTAGCCGTTGTTGCAGACTCTGCCATCACGAAGGTTTTAGCTTCCGTCGCTGATTGGAAATCTTTAAAGGGATCTTGGGTGTTTTGCTTTTTAATGGAATAGGGTTAAAGACAGAAACATATTATATGCACAGTTCCACGAAAGCCAGATCCACACATACTCTTCCATATACACACTGAATGTACACTAAAACACCCGGAGTCACACACAGAACTAGAAACCATATTAAATGTGTTCAAAAGATGAAAACTACATACTGCATACTGTCTGCAGGGTTTCCGTTTCTTAAAATAAATGTTGTGTCTTTAGTGTAGATGATCTACCTCTGAAGAAGTGGCCAGGGGGCCATGAAACGCGTCAGTGTCTTTATTACTGACGGGAGATCTCGATTCCTTTATTTGATTTTACCCTTCTGGAACTTTTACTTTATTTGCACATTGAAATCTGCTTGCCGTTCACGGGAGGACTTTGTATTACTACATATTTGTGCCACCTATACGGTGGGTTGTATCATTGCCACGGGACCCCTACTTCAAATAAAGAACATTGGAGATACCTTTTAGGCACCTTTGTTACAACGCAACTCCAGGTTACTCTCACCTCCTCCGGGACTGCCCTCCGGAGCTCTGACGAGTCGGAACATCGGAGGAACAGTCGGCGGGACACGTGTTACCCTACATATCAGCAGGACTCCTACACAACCGCTCTGACCGCTCCGAGTAACGGAGAAAAACACCAGCACAAGGACTGCCTTTTGCCACGGACCGGCAGGCGCGGACGTGCGCCTACCGGCGGGTAAGCCCACGCCAAAACCTTCTCTCTGTTTTTATTTACCTGCGGGAAAGATATACGGGTCCCAGCGCCTCTAATGCATTTACTACTTCATTTCTCCCTGGAACTTGCTTTAGAGGCTCGTGCCTCATATGTGCATTATCGCTACATTTACCATCTATCTATATATGACTAATAGGAATCCCCTTCCCCGTCTTATTTGTTTTTATGCTTTTATTGAGCTTTTTTAATGTTAATGAATAAAATTGTTTTCAGGCAACAGTGTTGGAATATATTCTGGGATAAAGCTTCTAGCGCAGTAATCTTTTATATATATATATGTTCCTATCGCAATTTAGTGTTCGAAATACAGATTTTCTAAGCAGGAACTGCATAACGTCCATACATACATACATACATACATACATACATACACACATACATACATACATACATACACACACACATACATACATACATACATACATTAATACATACATGCATACATACATACATACATACATACACACACATACATACATACATACATACACACATACATACATACATACATACATACATACATACACACATGCATACACACATACATACACACATACATACATTAATACACACATACATACATACATACATACATACATACATACATACATACATACATACATACATACATACATACATACATACATACATACATACATACATACATACATACATACATACATACATACATACATACATACATACATACATACATACATACATACATACATACATACATACATACATACATACATACATACATACATACATACATACATACATACATACATACATACATACATACATACATACATACATACATACATACATACATACATACATACATACATACATACATACATACATACATACATACATACATACATACATACATACATACATACATACATACATACATACATACATACATACATACATACATACATACATACATACATACATACATACATACATACATACATACATACATACATACATACATACATACATACATACATACATACATACATACATACATACATACATACATACATACATACATACATACATACATACATACATACATACATACATACATACATACATACATACATACATACATACATACATACATACATACATACATACATACATACATACATACATACATACATACATACATACATACATACATACATACATACATACATACATACATACATACATACATACATACATACATACATACATACATACATACATACATACATACATACATACATACATACATACATACATACATACATACATACATACATACATACATACATACATACATACATACATACATACATACATACATACATACATACATACATACATACATACATACATACATACATACATACATACATACATACATACATACATACATACATACATACATACATACATACATACATACATACATACATACATACATACATACATACATACATACATACATACATACATACATACATACATACATACATACATACATACATACATACATACATACATACATACATACATACATACATACATACATACATACATACATACATACATACATACATACATACATACATACATACATACATACATACATACATACATACATACATACATACATACATACATACATACATACATACATACATACATACATACACACACACATACATACATACATACATACATACATACATACATACACACACACATACATACATACATACATACATACATACACACACACATACATACATACATACATACACAGTGATTCTATTTAAACACATTTTACATTTATTTATAACTTTGTGAGTTTATAAGCTATTTATTTTTTATTCTTCAGTTTAAATGTTTTGCACCAAGTACTTTGTTCAATGTTAAACACTGGAACATATTTTTATATTTCATGTTTCTGTTAAAGCAGTTTATAAATTAAAATAACCTTATTTAAATAATAGTCTGGGTGTTTTCTATCTGTACGGGGTAATACCATACCTTTACCTTCCAGCTGACCATGTTGAGTAAAGATGAATTATTTGGGGTCAGTCAGGTGCTTGTTCCACCACAAGAGAAGTTGTAATAAAATTCACACTTTTCACTGGAAGGGAAATGTAGGTGGTTATAGGGAGGTGCTATCTATGCCCTTTATGGTACTGGCAACACCCACGCTTCACTGGTCATGCCCACTTCAATGGGCCCTTGATACTTTTCAGCCCCAGGCCCACGTGGCCCTTAATCTGGCCCTGGTCTTAGTGGGTGAGGAAGGTTATTCCAGAGAGTGGGTGCAGCTTGGGAGAAGTCCTGTAACCGGGAATCGGAGCATTTGTTTAGTGTGCAGGAGAGCTGTATGCCCTGTGAGGATCTGAGAGCACGAGCTGGGATATATATGAGATGAGTGAGGATATGTATGCAGGTGCAGTCATATTGATGGCCTTGTAGGTTAGCAAAAGGTTCTTGTATTTGATTCTGTAAAATACAGATAACATTCAGAGGCACATGGCCGAATCCTCGCTACCTGGGGAATAAGCCCGAGACGCAGCCTCGCAGAGTATGGCCCCCGATATGAGCCGGGTAATATGTCATATTTATGCCGCATAATAAGCTTAAGACTCTCTGTAATGTGCAGCAGGATGTAAATCCCACACACATACAGATAACACACTATGATAATGAGTCTCACTAAACCTTGTTATACAAACTGCTTATTCATCGGTGCTAATATACAGGATAAACCGGAGATACAGGAAATCACAGCATCAACGACCCACAATTCTACACAATCTTCATTTTAGGCCTAATTCTCCACCTGGAAAAGACAAGGTCCCAATAACGCTACATTACGGAGCAATGATTCGCAGGATCGGCACTTGTTTTATGATGCCTCGCTGCGTATCTGATGGAAGTTGATGGAATCACCACAGTTCGCACCACACACAGATGGGGGGAGAGTGTTACATGGGAAATAGCAAGCGGTCAGGGGATATCCCAGGATGTTCACCCATTCCTGAAACATGGCCGTCTCTCACCCCTCCTGTGCCCCCCGATGGCAGTATCCAGACCACCCTGAGAGGGTGAGAGATAAGTGGAATATTCTCCCATCTGAGGGGTAGAGGTGACAGGAGGACAGTGGAAACATGATGGGGGGAGAACCTAAATCTCACACTAAATTGAGGGTAAATAGGGTCTAGGGTCAGAATAGTTTCTATAAACACCCGGGCAGACTGGATGGGCCGTGTGGCTCTTATCTGCCGTCACTTTCTATGTTTCCACCCTCATTAATCTGGTCTGAATCTCATATTAGCCACTAAAATTCACTGAAAACCAATCTACTGCCCATAGCGCGTGACAAGGCGGCACCTCTGTCCCTGGTCCGTAATAACAGTCATTACAAATGACACATTGCGAGGACATCGAGGACATTGCAGGACTGCGATCGCTCAGAGATCTGAGGTCTCCGGTAATCCAGTCTAACAGGACTAGAATGTTTTGTGCAGATATTGCTGAGATACTTCCCATAACATCTTACACGGACGCCTGCGGTGTAACTGCGCAATTATGACTCCTGATGTGAGCTTCATGCTTTATTAAACCTAATACACATTGTTATATTGGGCCTGATTCAGAGATGCGATTTCCACGGCACTTAGGTGCGTATATTTAAGATCCTAGAAAATTCGCAAAACTGCGCATGCGTAGTAATAGTGCAACGCCGTTAACGTAGCGGTTAGGAGCGTAAGTTCGCTAAGAGCGTACCTTTGAATCGCACGCAAGCACTTAAGATCTTAAGTGCCGCGAATCTTTAAGATCTTTAGGATTTGCATGGAAATGGGCGGGGGGAGGCAGGGAAATGAGGGAAAGTGGGCGCGGGCTGACACTTAGGATCTTAAATGAACGCTCCCACGTCAGTTAAGATCCCAAATGACAGCGTATAGTTAAGGCAATTCAATGGTGGTCTAAGTTTAAGATCCACCGCTGTTTGCAAGGGGAGTGTCTGGTTTTGCAGGGGGCTGGAACCTGCTAAGATCTTAGCTAAGGAGCGTATATTTGCGATCTTTTCGCAATCGCATCTCTGAATCAGCCCCATGATGATGGATACTGGGGGGCTGGATACTTGATGAGGAATACTGAGGGGACTGAACACATGATGAGGGATACTAGGGGAGCTGGACCCATGATGAGGGTTACTGGGGGGCCTGTGACATGCATCCTGCACCCAGGGTTGGCAGGGGAAGGGGGGGGGGCAT
>WWET01008178.1:6047-33732 GCA_011038615.1 Limnodynastes dumerilii | reverse complement strand
GCGTCATGAGCGAATAGCGGGCGTATCGTTAGCGTATTTTTCGCTCGCCGGGCGTATTTTTTTTTCGATGGTCGGCTGGGGGCCCGTTTTACTACAGGGAGGCGGGGGTAGCCATTTAAATTGTACAGTATGGGCGTGCTAAGCGTATTTTCTCAGCGTATTCTCTGCGAATTTTCGTACGGCCGACGGTCGTACGCAGTGTAGGGTATAGCCGCCGTAAGCAGGGACTTTACTATGGGAGTGCTAGGGGCGTGTAGGTTGATACGACGAGCGTACGTTCGCATTCGCCCGTCGTTGCGAATTTTCGTAGCGCTGGATCAGGCCCATGGTAAGGAATAATTAAGCATGAAGTCATAGATGAACATAGCAAGAGAATTTTGTAGGCGTTTCAGTAGAAAATAACTATATGCAGTTTATGCTAATTCAGTATTGTATAATTTGAACCTATTTAATAAAGATACCCATATTCACATACAGTATGGGGGCTGATTCAGAGATTCACTTACACCTTTTTTTTAGGTGCAAATGTGCAACCATTTTTCAAAGTAAGGGGTGTTAATTAATTTAAAATCTTTTGTATGCAGGGAAAATACTTTAGTTTTACACATAGAACTCAAATACGTCATATTTTTATGTATATTCTATAAAATAGAGTGTAACGAAAGGGGAATGTCTGGTACAGCAGCTGAGAAGGGGTGCTGTTTTAGAGTGGCTATTTTGGAGACTTGGGGACCTCTGCCGGGGGTAAGCTCTAATTTAAAAATACATTATATATGACTCAGGGTTGGGTGGTGTGACTTATCATATATCTGCAGATGTATGTAACGAATTCTCTGACTTTTATTTTAAAGATAGAAAGTTATGATTAGTTGCTGTAGTGGCTGCCGATCAACGCGTTTCGGGCTGGATCCACCCTTTATCAAGATCTGGCTGGATCAGGCTAGATCCGCCCTTTCTCAAGATCTGAGAAAGGGCAGATCCAGCCCGAAATGCGTCGATCGGCAGCCACTACAGCATTCAGCGTGGACCCAGAGCAGAGACCTTAACAGACTGTGCGGTGATAGCAGCGTCTATCCCGGGACCTTACCATCCATACGCCACTCATTACCTGCCATCCCGTTTATGGACCTCGCGATCTGCGGTACAGCTGGATTCAATTTTTTTATTTTTATTGTATTGCATCATTTATTAAAACTTGTTTTTTCTCTATTCCTCCCTCCGGTCATTTGGTTGTGGAAGGGCACGATAGAAAAGGAGACTCTGCAATTGATTCCCTCCCCCCCTCCCATATTGTTCTCCATTAGCCCTCTAGCGCTTTACCCATATCCTATAATCTATCTTCACAATATCATGTTGAATGATCTGTCTCTTTCCCGGACTGTCAGAAAACACATCTTGGAACTGCGCTACCAAATTCACCGCTTCCTGTTTCTATCCAGGACTAAGTGTGACTTCAATGGGTACCTGGCATTCTAGAACCATTTGTGCTACTAAAGAGGGCTGACTGGCGCTTTCCTTCCAAGGTTTTAACAGATTCACATGGTAGATTTGTACCTCCTTCCTTCTACCCTCCTGTCGAACCTTGTAATTGACCGGTCGCACCGCTTCTATGATCTCATAAGGGCCCCGCCATTGAGCATACATCTTACTTTCTGTAGTGGGTAAAAGCACTTACACCTTGTCTCCCGGTTTAAAGGACCGATTAACTGTGGAGATGTCATAACGTTGTTGAGCCCTTTCCATACGTTCGCTCACGAGTGGCACAATCTGCCTAAAATAGCCATACAATTTAGACACGAACTGAATGATATTAGGGTCCTGACAGGATGGTTATCCCCACCCTTCTTTTAACAAATCCAGAATCCCTCTGGGTTGCCTCCCATAGAGGAGTTCAAAGGGACCAAACCCTGTAGAGGATGGGGGTACCTCTCTGACCGCTTACATCAAAGAAGGTAGAAGCAAATCCCAGTATCCCTTTTCTTGAGACACTGCCCTCTTTATAATTTGTTTAAGGGTTTGATTAAACATTTCTATCAGACTATCTGTTTGCGGGTGGTACACCGAAGTGGAAATTCTGTCTACCTTTAACAACCGGCATAAATCTTTCATAAGCTACAAATCCTGTCCTGGCTTTACTAATTTTTCCCAGGGTCAGGTGCTGATCAATAACCACTGCCAGCTTCTCATATGTCTGGGAATCAGCCTGAATGGCCCATGACTGCACCGAGCGGTCTAAAACCCGCATAGCCTGGTCCAGTGCAACTCTTTCCACAATTTGCGCTGACGAGTTTTTACCCGGCTGCAACCAAGCCTTAGCCAGCCGGGCTAGTTTGGCCAGCTGAATCCTGGGAGGCTCAGAACCTTCCAGCCGCCAGTCATGGAATTCTTGGGCTTTGCTGGGGCACGTCACTCAAATCCTGTTGAGTATAGCCTTCTTAAGGTCAGGGTAGGAACGTGACTGGGCCACAGACATATCCACATAGGCTCTCTGTGTCTCCCCTGTCAAACAAGGAGTCAGCTTGTCAGACCATTCCTCTGAAGGCCATTTCAATCACATGGCCATGCACTCAAATGTGCAGAGGAATGCCTCAACGCCATCAGCTGGAGTGAGCTTAGGCAGCCTCTCCCACTCCTGCCCACCTTTCCTCAGCTCTTTAAGCTCTTCATACATCGTCTGGACCTGAGCTTGTTGGCTCTGTAATTGGGTTTGCTGTCCGGCAGCCACTTCAGATATCATCTGGACATGAGCTTGTTGGCCCTGTAATTGGGTTTGCTGTCCAGCAGCCACTTCAGATAACCTTGTACATTCCTTTTATGGGTAAATTTAGGAGGTTTAATATAATATGCCAGACTCACCAGACAGTGTTACCTGACACCTGTCTGCTCTACTGGTCACTCTTAACACAAGACTACAAACGATCTGCTAATGACACGGTGGCCCTTTAAGGCTGCTTCTCACACAACTCTCATTAACCCCAAGTTGCCCTGTCCTCCACCACAGGCACAAAACTGGGTTGACTAGACTAATACCCCATTCAGATTACCAGCTAAAAGCCGTGGTTTTCATTAAATAGCCGGGTTTCATGAAAACCCTGGCTTTCATTAAATAGCCGGGTTTCATGAAAACCCTGGCTTTTTCTGGCAATCTGAACGCGAACCCCGGGTCTTAGACCCGGCTAAAAAGAAGGGGTTTGCGGAGAAAGCTGGGTCCCCGGGTCACCGCTGTCCGTGTGAACGGGCAGCCCGGCGTGTCCCTGCAAATCCCCAGGGTTTGAAAACCCCGGGGTTTTTCTGGGCTGGTAATCTGAATGTGGTATTAGCAGTTTATTAAGCACACCACCTTTCTGGCCTCCAGGCCAGCTGCACAATGTATACTTTAAACACAACTTGTCAGTTTTAAACACAGATACTGTAGCTGCATATGTTATAAGGAAGAACATCACATGGATAAGATGAAGTGAATTTCTTTATTTTGTAGTAGGCAAAAATCATAACAGGTAATCAGCATCACTATCACCATCGGCAAGTTGGTTACAGCAGTGCAGCATGTAAGTGTCACAGCATAATTCAAAGACTCTTCAAGTGCTCCAGTGGTCCCTATCGTAACCCAGCCCTTGGGCATCTATTCCGCCATCAAGAGCATTGACCCTCTGTCCTTGAAACACTTATATCAGGAGAGCACAGGTGCTGCTGATTAGCCCGACCCTGATCACACCAGTTTCCCTGCTGCTGCTTTAAAACCTGGTCAGAATCCTTCACATTACTCTCTAGTATATGTGACCAGGCTCATTTGCCTGTGTAAAAAAAAAAAGAACAGACACTGGGGTAGATCTAGAACTACGTGTGGCGTACGTATATTCGCGGAGCGTATTTTCGTACACGTAAGTTCACTACACTCCCCTCGGCACACTGCTTGCACGGACGTATTTTGTCAAAATACACTACCCAAACCCTACCTTAACTTTTCCAAACGTAGCAGCATACGTCCGCTAACGGACGTACTGACTACGTGAACGTACGCAGCTTAGCACGCCCATACTGTACACTTTAAATACCACCCCCTGCTAGGTGTCCTGTGGACAGCGACCTGCTAGGTGTCCTGTGGACAGCGACCTGCTAGGTGTCCTGTGGACAGCGACCTGCTAGGTGTCCTGTGGACAGCGACCTGCTAGGTGTCCTGTGGACAGCGACCTGCTAGGTGTCCTGTGGACAGCGACCTGCTAGGTGTCCTGTGGACAGCGACCTGCTAGGTGTCCTGTGGACAGCGACCTGCTAGGTGTCCTGTGGACAGCGACCTGCTAGGTGTCCTGTGGACAGCGACCTGCTAGGTGTCCTGTGGACAGCGACCTGCTAGGTGTCCTGTGGACAGCGACCTGCTAGGTGTCCTGTGGACAGCGACCTGCTAGGTGTCCTGTGGACAGCGACCTGCTAGGTGTCCTGTGGACAGCGACCTGCTAGGTGTCCTGTGGACAGCGACCTGCTAGGTGTCCTGTGGACAGCGACCTGCTAGGTGTCCTGTGGACAGCGACCTGCTAGGTGTCCTGTGGACAGCGACCTGCTAGGTGTCCTGTGGACAGCGACCTGCTAGGTGTCCTGTGGACAGCGACCTGCTAGGTGTCCTGTGGACAGCGACCTGCTAGGTGTCCTGTGGACAGCGACCTGCTAGGTGTCCTGTGGACAGCGACCTGCTAGGTGTCCTGTGGACAGCGACCTGCTAGGTGTCCTGTGGACAGCGACCTGCTAGGTGTCCTGTGGACAGCGACCTGCTAGGTGTCCTGTGGACAGCGACCTGCTAGGTGTCCTGTGGACAGCGACCTGCTAGGTGTCCTGTGGACAGCGACCTGCTAGGTGTCCTGTGGACAGCGACCTGCTAGGTGTCCTGTGGACAGCGACCTGCTAGGTGTCCTGTGGACAGCGACCTGCTAGGTGTCCTGTGGACAGCGACCTGCTAGGTGTCCTGTGGACAGCGACCTGCTAGGTGTCCTGTGGACAGCGACCTGCTAGGTGTCCTGTGGACAGCGACCTGCTAGGTGTCCTGTGGACAGCGACCTGCTAGGTGTCCTGTGGACAGCGACCTGCTAGGTGTCCTGTGGACAGCGACCTGCTAGGTGTCCTGTGGACAGCGACCTGCTAGGTGTCCTGTGGACAGCGACCTGCTAGGTGTCCTGTGGACAGCGACCTGCTAGGTGTCCTGTGGACAGCGACCTGCTAGGTGTCCTGTGGACAGCGACCTGCTAGGTGTCCTGTGGACAGCGACCTGCTAGGTGTCCTGTGGACAGCGACCTGCTAGGTGTCCTGTGGACAGCGACCTGCTAGGTGTCCTGTGGACAGCGACCTGCTAGGTGTCCTGTGGACAGCGACCTGCTAGGTGTCCTGTGGACAGCGACCTGCTAGGTGTCCTGTGGACAGCGACCTGCTAGGTGTCCTGTGGACAGCGACCTGCTAGGTGTCCTGTGGACAGCGACCTGCTAGGTGTCCTGTGGACAGCGACCTGCTAGGTGTCCTGTGGACAGCGACCTGCTAGGTGTCCTGTGGACAGCGACCTGCTAGGTGTCCTGTGGACAGCGACCTGCTAGGTGTCCTGTGGACAGCGACCTGCTAGGTGTCCTGTGGACAGCGACCTGCTAGGTGTCCTGTGGACAGCGACCTGCTAGGTGTCCTGTGGACAGCGACCTGCTAGGTGTCCTGTGGACAGCGACCTGCTAGGTGTCCTGTGGACAGCGACCTGCTAGGTGTCCTGTGGACAGCGACCTGCTAGGTGTCCTGTGGACAGCGACCTGCTAGGTGTCCTGTGGACAGCGACCTGCTAGGTGTCCTGTGGACAGCGACCTGCTAGGTGTCCTGTGGACAGCGACCTGCTAGGTGTCCTGTGGACAGCGACCTGCTAGGTGTCCTGTGGACAGCGACCTGCTAGGTGTCCTGTGGACAGCGACCTGCTAGGTGTCCTGTGGACAGCGACCTGCTAGGTGTCCTGTGGACAGCGACCTGCTAGGTGTCCTGTGGACAGCGACCTGCTAGGTGTCCTGTGGACAGCGACCTGCTAGGTGTCCTGTGGACAGCGACCTGCTAGGTGTCCTGTGGACAGCGACCTGCTAGGTGTCCTGTGGACAGCGACCTGCTAGGTGTCCTGTGGACAGCGACCTGCTAGGTGTCCTGTGGACAGCGACCTGCTAGGTGTCCTGTGGACAGCGACCTGCTAGGTGTCCTGTGGACAGCGACCTGCTAGGTGTCCTGTGGACAGCGACCTGCTAGGTGTCCTGTGGACAGCGACCTGCTAGGTGTCCTGTGGACAGCGACCTGCTAGGTGTCCTGTGGACAGCGACCTGCTAGGTGTCCTGTGGACAGCGACCTGCTAGGTGTCCTGTGGACAGCGACCTGCTAGGTGTCCTGTGGACAGCGACCTGCTAGGTGTCCTGTGGACAGCGACCTGCTAGGTGTCCTGTGGACAGCGACCTGCTAGGTGTCCTGTGGACAGCGACCTGCTAGGTGTCCTGTGGACAGCGACCTGCTAGGTGTCCTGTGGACAGCGACCTGCTAGGTGTCCTGTGGACAGCGACCTGCTAGGTGTCCTGTGGACAGCGACCTGCTAGGTGTCCTGTGGACAGCGACCTGCTAGGTGTCCTGTGGACAGCGACCTGCTAGGTGTCCTGTGGACAGCGACCTGCTAGGTGTCCTGTGGACAGCGACCTGCTAGGTGTCCTGTGGACAGCGACCTGCTAGGTGTCCTGTGGACAGCGACCTGCTAGGTGTCCTGTGGACAGCGACCTGCTAGGTGTCCTGTGGACAGCGACCTGCTAGGTGTCCTGTGGACAGCGACCTGCTAGGTGTCCTGTGGACAGCGACCTGCTAGGTGTCCTGTGGACAGCGACCTGCTAGGTGTCCTGTGGACAGCGACCTGCTAGGTGTCCTGTGGACAGCGACCTGCTAGGTGTCCTGTGGACAGCGACCTGCTAGGTGTCCTGTGGACAGCGACCTGCTAGGTGTCCTGTGGACAGCGACCTGCTAGGTGTCCTGTGGACAGCGACCTGCTAGGTGTCCTGTGGACAGCGACCTGCTAGGTGTCCTGTGGACAGCGACCTGCTAGGTGTCCTGTGGACAGCGACCTGCTAGGTGTCCTGTGGACAGCGACCTGCTAGGTGTCCTGTGGACAGCGACCTGCTAGGTGTCCTGTGGACAGCGACCTGCTAGGTGTCCTGTGGACAGCGACCTGCTAGGTGTCCTGTGGACAGCGACCTGCTAGGTGTCCTGTGGACAGCGACCTGCTAGGTGTCCTGTGGACAGCGACCTGCTAGGTGTCCTGTGGACAGCGACCTGCTAGGTGTCCTGTGGACAGCGACCTGCTAGGTGTCCTGTGGACAGCGACCTGCTAGGTGTCCTGTGGACAGCGACCTGCTAGGTGTCCTGTGGACAGCGACCTGCTAGGTGTCCTGTGGACAGCGACCTGCTAGGTGTCCTGTGGACAGCGACCTGCTAGGTGTCCTGTGGACAGCGACCTGCTAGGTGTCCTGTGGACAGCGACCTGCTAGGTGTCCTGTGGACAGCGACCTGCTAGGTGTCCTGTGGACAGCGACCTGCTAGGTGTCCTGTGGACAGCGACCTGCTAGGTGTCCTGTGGACAGCGACCTGCTAGGTGTCCTGTGGACAGCGACCTGCTAGGTGTCCTGTGGACAGCGACCTGCTAGGTGTCCTGTGGACAGCGACCTGCTAGGTGTCCTGTGGACAGCGACCTGCTAGGTGTCCTGTGGACAGCGACCTGCTAGGTGTCCTGTGGACAGCGACCTGCTAGGTGTCCTGTGGACAGCGACCTGCTAGGTGTCCTGTGGACAGCGACCTGCTAGGTGTCCTGTGGACAGCGACCTGCTAGGTGTCCTGTGGACAGCGACCTGCTAGGTGTCCTGTGGACAGCGACCTGCTAGGTGTCCTGTGGACAGCGACCTGCTAGGTGTCCTGTGGACAGCGACCTGCTAGGTGTCCTGTGGACAGCGACCTGCTAGGTGTCCTGTGGACAGCGACCTGCTAGGTGTCCTGTGGACAGCGACCTGCTAGGTGTCCTGTGGACAGCGACCTGCTAGGTGTCCTGTGGACAGCGACCTGCTAGGTGTCCTGTGGACAGCGACCTGCTAGGTGTCCTGTGGACAGCGACCTGCTAGGTGTCCTGTGGACAGCGACCTGCTAGGTGTCCTGTGGACAGCGACCTGCTAGGTGTCCTGTGGACAGCGACCTGCTAGGTGTCCTGTGGACAGCGACCTGCTAGGTGTCCTGTGGACAGCGACCTGCTAGGTGTCCTGTGGACAGCGACCTGCTAGGTGTCCTGTGGACAGCGACCTGCTAGGTGTCCTGTGGACAGCGACCTGCTAGGTGTCCTGTGGACAGCGACCTGCTAGGTGTCCTGTGGACAGCGACCTGCTAGGTGTCCTGTGGACAGCGACCTGCTAGGTGTCCTGTGGACAGCGACCTGCTAGGTGTCCTGTGGACAGCGACCTGCTAGGTGTCCTGTGGACAGCGACCTGCTAGGTGTCCTGTGGACAGCGACCTGCTAGGTGTCCTGTGGACAGCGACCTGCTAGGTGTCCTGTGGACAGCGACCTGCTAGGTGTCCTGTGGACAGCGACCTGCTAGGTGTCCTGTGGACAGCGACCTGCTAGGTGTCCTGTGGACAGCGACCTGCTAGGTGTCCTGTGGACAGCGACCTGCTAGGTGTCCTGTGGACAGCGACCTGCTAGGTGTCCTGTGGACAGCGACCTGCTAGGTGTCCTGTGGACAGCGACCTGCTAGGTGTCCTGTGGACAGCGACCTGCTAGGTGTCCTGTGGACAGCGACCTGCTAGGTGTCCTGTGGACAGCGACCTGCTAGGTGTCCTGTGGACAGCGACCTGCTAGGTGTCCTGTGGACAGCGACCTGCTAGGTGTCCTGTGGACAGCGACCTGCTAGGTGTCCTGTGGACAGCGACCTGCTAGGTGTCCTGTGGACAGCGACCTGCTAGGTGTCCTGTGGACAGCGACCTGCTAGGTGTCCTGTGGACAGCGACCTGCTAGGTGTCCTGTGGACAGCGACCTGCTAGGTGTCCTGTGGACAGCGACCTGCTAGGTGTCCTGTGGACAGCGACCTGCTAGGTGTCCTGTGGACAGCGACCTGCTAGGTGTCCTGTGGACAGCGACCTGCTAGGTGTCCTGTGGACAGCGACCTGCTAGGTGTCCTGTGGACAGCGACCTGCTAGGTGTCCTGTGGACAGCGACCTGCTAGGTGTCCTGTGGACAGCGACCTGCTAGGTGTCCTGTGGACAGCGACCTGCTAGGTGTCCTGTGGACAGCGACCTGCTAGGTGTCCTGTGGACAGCGACCTGCTAGGTGTCCTGTGGACAGCGACCTGCTAGGTGTCCTGTGGACAGCGACCTGCTAGGTGTCCTGTGGACAGCGACCTGCTAGGTGTCCTGTGGACAGCGACCTGCTAGGTGTCCTGTGGACAGCGACCTGCTAGGTGTCCTGTGGACAGCGACCTGCTAGGTGTCCTGTGGACAGCGACCTGCTAGGTGTCCTGTGGACAGCGACCTGCTAGGTGTCCTGTGGACAGCGACCTGCTAGGTGTCCTGTGGACAGCGACCTGCTAGGTGTCCTGTGGACAGCGACCTGCTAGGTGTCCTGTGGACAGCGACCTGCTAGGTGTCCTGTGGACAGCGACCTGCTAGGTGTCCTGTGGACAGCGACCTGCTAGGTGTCCTGTGGACAGCGACCTGCTAGGTGTCCTGTGGACAGCGACCTGCTAGGTGTCCTGTGGACAGCGACCTGCTAGGTGTCCTGTGGACAGCGACCTGCTAGGTGTCCTGTGGACAGCGACCTGCTAGGTGTCCTGTGGACAGCGACCTGCTAGGTGTCCTGTGGACAGCGACCTGCTAGGTGTCCTGTGGACAGCGACCTGCTAGGTGTCCTGTGGACAGCGACCTGCTAGGTGTCCTGTGGACAGCGACCTGCTAGGTGTCCTGTGGACAGCGACCTGCTAGGTGTCCTGTGGACAGCGACCTGCTAGGTGTCCTGTGGACAGCGACCTGCTAGGTGTCCTGTGGACAGCGACCTGCTAGGTGTCCTGTGGACAGCGACCTGCTAGGTGTCCTGTGGACAGCGACCTGCTAGGTGTCCTGTGGACAGCGACCTGCTAGGTGTCCTGTGGACAGCGACCTGCTAGGTGTCCTGTGGACAGCGACCTGCTAGGTGTCCTGTGGACAGCGACCTGCTAGGTGTCCTGTGGACAGCGACCTGCTAGGTGTCCTGTGGACAGCGACCTGCTAGGTGTCCTGTGGACAGCGACCTGCTAGGTGTCCTGTGGACAGCGACCTGCTAGGTGTCCTGTGGACAGCGACCTGCTAGGTGTCCTGTGGACAGCGACCTGCTAGGTGTCCTGTGGACAGCGACCTGCTAGGTGTCCTGTGGACAGCGACCTGCTAGGTGTCCTGTGGACAGCGACCTGCTAGGTGTCCTGTGGACAGCGACCTGCTAGGTGTCCTGTGGACAGCGACCTGCTAGGTGTCCTGTGGACAGCGACCTGCTAGGTGTCCTGTGGACAGCGACCTGCTAGGTGTCCTGTGGACAGCGACCTGCTAGGTGTCCTGTGGACAGCGACCTGCTAGGTGTCCTGTGGACAGCGACCTGCTAGGTGTCCTGTGGACAGCGACCTGCTAGGTGTCCTGTGGACAGCGACCTGCTAGGTGTCCTGTGGACAGCGACCTGCTAGGTGTCCTGTGGACAGCGACCTGCTAGGTGTCCTGTGGACAGCGACCTGCTAGGTGTCCTGTGGACAGCGACCTGCTAGGTGTCCTGTGGACAGCGACCTGCTAGGTGTCCTGTGGACAGCGACCTGCTAGGTGTCCTGTGGACAGCGACCTGCTAGGTGTCCTGTGGACAGCGACCTGCTAGGTGTCCTGTGGACAGCGACCTGCTAGGTGTCCTGTGGACAGCGACCTGCTAGGTGTCCTGTGGACAGCGACCTGCTAGGTGTCCTGTGGACAGCGACCTGCTAGGTGTCCTGTGGACAGCGACCTGCTAGGTGTCCTGTGGACAGCGACCTGCTAGGTGTCCTGTGGACAGCGACCTGCTAGGTGTCCTGTGGACAGCGACCTGCTAGGTGTCCTGTGGACAGCGACCTGCTAGGTGTCCTGTGGACAGCGACCTGCTAGGTGTCCTGTGGACAGCGACCTGCTAGGTGTCCTGTGGACAGCGACCTGCTAGGTGTCCTGTGGACAGCGACCTGCTAGGTGTCCTGTGGACAGCGACCTGCTAGGTGTCCTGTGGACAGCGACCTGCTAGGTGTCCTGTGGACAGCGACCTGCTAGGTGTCCTGTGGACAGCGACCTGCTAGGTGTCCTGTGGACAGCGACCTGCTAGGTGTCCTGTGGACAGCGACCTGCTAGGTGTCCTGTGGACAGCGACCTGCTAGGTGTCCTGTGGACAGCGACCTGCTAGGTGTCCTGTGGACAGCGACCTGCTAGGTGTCCTGTGGACAGCGACCTGCTAGGTGTCCTGTGGACAGCGACCTGCTAGGTGTCCTGTGGACAGCGACCTGCTAGGTGTCCTGTGGACAGCGACCTGCTAGGTGTCCTGTGGACAGCGACCTGCTAGGTGTCCTGTGGACAGCGACCTGCTAGGTGTCCTGTGGACAGCGACCTGCTAGGTGTCCTGTGGACAGCGACCTGCTAGGTGTCCTGTGGACAGCGACCTGCTAGGTGTCCTGTGGACAGCGACCTGCTAGGTGTCCTGTGGACAGCGACCTGCTAGGTGTCCTGTGGACAGCGACCTGCTAGGTGTCCTGTGGACAGCGACCTGCTAGGTGTCCTGTGGACAGCGACCTGCTAGGTGTCCTGTGGACAGCGACCTGCTAGGTGTCCTGTGGACAGCGACCTGCTAGGTGTCCTGTGGACAGCGACCTGCTAGGTGTCCTGTGGACAGCGACCTGCTAGGTGTCCTGTGGACAGCGACCTGCTAGGTGTCCTGTGGACAGCGACCTGCTAGGTGTCCTGTGGACAGCGACCTGCTAGGTGTCCTGTGGACAGCGACCTGCTAGGTGTCCTGTGGACAGCGACCTGCTAGGTGTCCTGTGGACAGCGACCTGCTAGGTGTCCTGTGGACAGCGACCTGCTAGGTGTCCTGTGGACAGCGACCTGCTAGGTGTCCTGTGGACAGCGACCTGCTAGGTGTCCTGTGGACAGCGACCTGCTAGGTGTCCTGTGGACAGCGACCTGCTAGGTGTCCTGTGGACAGCGACCTGCTAGGTGTCCTGTGGACAGCGACCTGCTAGGTGTCCTGTGGACAGCGACCTGCTAGGTGTCCTGTGGACAGCGACCTGCTAGGTGTCCTGTGGACAGCGACCTGCTAGGTGTCCTGTGGACAGCGACCTGCTAGGTGTCCTGTGGACAGCGACCTGCTAGGTGTCCTGTGGACAGCGACCTGCTAGGTGTCCTGTGGACAGCGACCTGCTAGGTGTCCTGTGGACAGCGACCTGCTAGGTGTCCTGTGGACAGCGACCTGCTAGGTGTCCTGTGGACAGCGACCTGCTAGGTGTCCTGTGGACAGCGACCTGCTAGGTGTCCTGTGGACAGCGACCTGCTAGGTGTCCTGTGGACAGCGACCTGCTAGGTGTCCTGTGGACAGCGACCTGCTAGGTGTCCTGTGGACAGCGACCTGCTAGGTGTCCTGTGGACAGCGACCTGCTAGGTGTCCTGTGGACAGCGACCTGCTAGGTGTCCTGTGGACAGCGACCTGCTAGGTGTCCTGTGGACAGCGACCTGCTAGGTGTCCTGTGGACAGCGACCTGCTAGGTGTCCTGTGGACAGCGACCTGCTAGGTGTCCTGTGGACAGCGACCTGCTAGGTGTCCTGTGGACAGCGACCTGCTAGGTGTCCTGTGGACAGCGACCTGCTAGGTGTCCTGTGGACAGCGACCTGCTAGGTGTCCTGTGGACAGCGACCTGCTAGGTGTCCTGTGGACAGCGACCTGCTAGGTGTCCTGTGGACAGCGACCTGCTAGGTGTCCTGTGGACAGCGACCTGCTAGGTGTCCTGTGGACAGCGACCTGCTAGGTGTCCTGTGGACAGCGACCTGCTAGGTGTCCTGTGGACAGCGACCTGCTAGGTGTCCTGTGGACAGCGACCTGCTAGGTGTCCTGTAGCCAAGCCTATCCCCACCATCATGGGCTTTAGTGAAATCCAGGCCCTAGTTAGACTCCACGCCTATGTCGAGGCACGCATTTTCCGTAACAAACTATTAACACTGGAGGTGTGGGAGTCTAGAGGGGAGGCATGACCATAATAGAGTGTGAAGAGGGTATGTGTGTGTCTGGCAGTCTGATAGTGTTGGTCTCAAGGGTGTGGCCATGTCTTATTTACATAGATGACTAAACTCCTCCACCATCTACTATATCCCAATGTTAGGAGGGATAACTCTATAATGAAGGTAAAAGAAACATTTTTTAAATAATTCTATATTATAAGATATATATTATATTTTTTTATTAATAAATTTCATCTTATTTTAAACATTTGTTTTATTATCTTAGTGGTTTTGAAGGCCAAAAAATGGTACACAAATTAAACACATTGGGTCGGATCCAGACCCCGAAAGCTTTACATATGTGCAGGGTCTAAAATTAAGCCCGGAAGAGGGGGTACACACTCCCCATCACTTCCCTAATTCAGTATTAGTTCTGGGCACTTGCACATTCAGAATCCTTCCTTAACTTTTCCGCAATAATCCGCGACTGTCCGGAGGCAGATCAATGCGTAACTGGTGATCCCCATTCCTAAACCTTAATTTGCATGTCTATGCCCACGTGTATGACGGGAATACAGCATGTGTACATGGAGGGTTGGCTCCTTCATATTACAAAGTTCCATACGCGAGAAGGTACGCTTGTGTAACATCTGGCGTGCACATGCGCTTATGTCACTTGTCAGGGGAATTGCACAAATGACATGCGTAAGTCCTCTGCCTTTATTAGCTCTAGATCCGGCCCATTGGGAAAACCTAAATGAGAACACAGCATACACACTGTAGATGCAGTTGTAAAGGTGGGGCCAGCTGCATGTAATCCAATAGAGCACAAAATGGTCCCTGCACAGGACACAGCAGCTAGCTATGTAGCCAAATAGATTTTGCATGAGCAGGGTAGTACTCTGTAATGCTTACTGTAAATGGAAGTTATGATTATTGTGAGCGCCTGTTATCAATAGGTAAATTTCAGAAAATAATTGAAAACGATGGCCCAGATCCAGAACTACGTACGCTATCGATGTTACGCTAGTCGCTCAAGTAAAATTGCCCATTAGTATTTACTGCAAATGCACGTGGCAGATGTTACGCCACATAACTCTGAACGTACGTACCATCAGCGTAACTATGAGCGAAGGGGCGGATTCATCCATACGACACCCGTAGTTGCGCTTTGTAGGGGGAGGGAGGCATTTAAATTGTACAGTATGGGCCGGGTTAGGCAGCTATGTATGTGAATCTATTACGTACGTCAGTAATTACACTTTGAAAAGTTAAGGTAGGGTTTGGACAGCGTAAAACAGCACAATGTGCGTACGAGTGAGGGGAGAGCCTAGGGGAGAAAATACGCTAGCATACATACACCACGCAATGAAACGTAACACGCACTTAGGTCTGGATCTCTCCCAATATTTTTACTATGTAATTAAAACAAGGGACCAGATCCAGAATTTGAAAATAAGAGAGGAAAGTTACTGCTGGGCTAAACCAAGTTGATTGCAGGGGAGTCATATTTCATCTGCTGCAAACAGTATTAGAGATGAGAGGTGATGTTTCCTATCCCAAGTCTAAATAACAGTGTGACACTGGTCAGTATCTGTGTGCAGTAAGCAATTCAAAGATATATCCCTGCATGCAAAGAATACCATTTATTTATGATTTTCTAACTACAGTGCTCCTGACATTTACTATTATTCTTCACTGTGGGTATATGGACTTTTTATGTTATAACGGATATTTTTCTCTTTATAGAGACACTTCCAATTAATGGTCACTGTAGCAGTTGGTTTCATATATATATATAAAGTATATGCTCAAAAGGGGGTATGAATCCCTCTGAACACGTATTTCAGCACACAGAATACAAGATATTGAAATGTAGAGGGACACACTAGGAATTTTCAAAGTGAACAACACCAATGACATGAAACAAATCTGGGCATCATAAAAGGCTAAAATAAATAATCAAACAGCAGGATTGTAGTCTGTAAACTCATCATAGACAACTAAGGAGATACTCATCACTTCCTGTGGCACGTGCGCTGCTGTGTGAGATAGGCATCATAGAGTATCAGGCCATCGGGTCCCCAACAGCCGTTTTGGTGCCACATAATGTCCAGTAGATCGATGTCGGATCTACTGGACATTACCCCTTGACGAAGGTGCTTGTGTTTCACCGAAGCGGCTGTTGGGGACACGATGGCTTGATACTCTATGATGCCTATTTCACATAGCAGTGCACGTGCTACAGGAAGTGATGAGGGAATCATACCCCCTTTTGAGCATATACTTTGTATCTTACTTTCACTGCTAGCACACGGTTGTGATATTTTATAGAATTGAAGCAGGTGCACCTCTCTTCTTGTGTGTGTGTATATATATATATATATATATATATATATCTGGCTCTTCCCTGCGCATTGGCCCGCTACTGAGCAGCTCTGAGTAGCAATACCGCTGATACCTGCTGCTGCAGAGTTAGGTTAGTATTGGGGAGCTCCCAACAGCTCTGGGCCCGGACAATAATCCCAGCTGCCCCCCCTGATGGCGGCCCTGCCTGTCTGGTTGCTAAGGGTCATAGCAACTACTTTGTATGCAACAGTAATACCGCTTTCACATCACCACCTGTGAAAAACCCAGTATTTTGTACCCGTGTTTTTTCTGGGAGCATTGCCGTGCCATTCTCAAAACCGCATTATAAGTCCACCAAAAACCCGTGAATTTCACGGGTCTGTCCCTTTCACATTACCACCAAATAACCCGGGTCTGCCCTTAAAGTAAACCGTCAATCATTCCAAATAGTAGCTTTAAATGGCTTATAAAACTGACGTCATTTAAAGGGGACATTACTGTTGCACATACTGATGATGACAGCATCAAGTGGCCATTTTATTTCCACAGTCCTTGATGATGGCTGACGAGCTAGTGCTCTGTAACCCTGCCATCATGGTTTTGTGCTGTGTTTTGCTGTTTTCAATAGCAAATGAAAGCTTGTTCCAGCTGCTGACACTGTGCCAGATGTTGCACTGTGATTTGCAGAGAAGAAGGGCGCAATTGTGGGCGCAGAGGCAACACACTCAGCATCAGTATTTGCGCAGGAGAAAGTCGTACATTAGGTCCAGCCTCATGTACATCTTGAGGTTCAGCACACTGACAGAGCGAAGTTTGTGGGCCAGAGACCGTGGTCACGGTGAAGCCTTCTGGACGACTGTGGAAGCCTTTGAAAACCTGTGTTGGACCTCATTTTCCCTGCATTATCCAGACAGCGCACAAGATTCCGGGTTCCCATCCCACCATGGAGGAGGCTTGCCATAGTGTTGTGGTGGTATGCTACCCCAGGCGAGTACCGCACCATCGCAAGTATGTTTGGCATAGGCATTTCCGCCGCGTGCAAGCTTGTGCGTGAAGTCACAGACATTACTGGAAGTACTGTACCATCGGTTCATCTGTCTGCCTCACAGTCAGCGTCTGGAGGAAACTGTAGCCGGCTTCTTGAGACGTGGTTATCCCCAGTGTGCTGGAGCCATAGACGGTACGCACATCCCCATCTTAGCTCCGGGACAGAACCCTGCGGATTACCATAATCGCAAAGGCTGGCATTCTATAATTCTTCAGGCTGTTGTGGATCATAAGTATTGGTAAGCGGTTTATGCAATATATGTTTTGTTAATGTTTTGTGTATGTTTTTTTGAACATTAATGTGATTTATGCAAAATACATTTCTCCCCATAGTTTCATTGATGTATTTATTGGCTGGCCGCGACGTTCCCACGATGCCCGCGTGTTGTCTAATTCAGACCTGTACCATGTGGCTGAGGTGGAAAGAGATGAATACTTGTTGGAAGGCCTGTTCTGGAACGGCAATGCAATAGGCCTTCTCGCTTGTAATATCTGGTATCTTATTTATGGTGTAGGCCCTGTAATTGTTGTGACAAGTAATATGTATTTTTTTTTTATTTTAAAAAGTCAGAGTGTGTTCAGTTGCCGTTGTAGGCATTGTATAACGTGCTGAAAACCTTTTTTTTGTACTAACCCCTTTTCTCTTGCTTTGCAGAAGTCCATCATTGTTAACGGCGTAGAGATCCCAGTGCATATCATTGGAGATGCTGCCTACCCTTTGCGAAGATGGCTTATGAAGGGCTACACCCAGCACCATCAACTCTCTCCGGAACAAGTGAGATTTACAGTCTAAGCTCCGCTAGGAGGGTTTCAAAGGCAGATGGCGACGTTTAATGAAACGCTGTGATATAGACAATCACTTACTGCCTCACGTGGTGGCTGCCTGTTGTATATTGCACAACATCTGCGAGATTCAGAAGGACCAGTTTTTACCTGAGTGGAACCTTATGGACTACAATGAACTGGAGACCCCTGAATCTGATATAAGAGAAGTTGAACGTCTCACCTCTAACGTTGAACTGATTAGATCTACCATTTTCCAAAACCTTTTTGCCATTGTGTAATTCATAAAAAATAAAGTCTTGCTTTTGTTGATTACAAGCGTTTTTATTGACCACAAATTTTTTTTGCATAGCTAATTATTGCCATTAACTAGTGCAAACATGGTAGAGTGTTAAAAAATATCAATAACAAATATAACACAGGCTTTATGCCTTAAAAACAAAAATAACAAATATAACACAGGCTTTATGCCTTAATATTTCTTAAGACATTATGTTTGAAAGTGCTAAACATATGTTCTAATAACATAAACATTTATAACAACTAGAACACAGGATTTATCAGTTAATATTTCTTAAGGCACCATGTATCAAAGTGCTAAAGATATGTTGTAATAACATATATAAGGTAAACATTTCTAACAAATATAAGACAGTCTTGATGCCTTAATATTTCTTAAGGCACCACTAATGATAGCGCAAAACATATGTTTCAATAACATTAGAAATACAAAGTTATAACTCGCAATAAGAAATGTCCTGTGAAGGTACATTGGGTGGCTGATGTTGTGGGTGCGGTTGATGGCACATTCCTGTATAGGATGCACTAGTGTGTTGCACAGCAGATGGCGGATGATGTTGGTTAAAGGAGGGGCTTGGGTGTTGCGCAGAAGATGGCGGTTGCTGTTGCAGCCAAGGGGGGCAGAGCACCAGTGAATGGCGGATGATGTTGGGTTAAGGAGGAGCTTGGGTGTTGCGCAGCAGATGGCGGTTGCTGTAGCTTAGAGGAAGCATTGGTGTATTGCACACCAGATGTTGCAGCCAAGGGGGCCGGAGCACCACTGAATGACGGATGATGTTGGGTAAAGGAGGAACTTGGCTGTTGCGCTGCAGATGGCCGTTGCTGTGGTGTAAAGGATGCATTTGTGTATTGCGCGGCAGATGTAGCACCCAAAGGGGGCGGCGCACCACTATATGTTGGTTGATGTTGGGTACTTGCAACATATTCCTCCGGTCATTCCAGCCGGGTGCCTCAGCATGGTCATTCCAGGCGGGTGCCTCAGCATGGTCATTCCAGGCGGGTGCCTCAGCATGGTCATTCCAGGCGGGTGGAGTTGGAGGCGGGGTTGGCGGAGTGGGGACATGGTGGCTGCACCGCATTGACTGAATTATTTCCCGCATGAAAGCCATGTTAGCCTCCCTGTTTTCTCTGTTGATGCTTGTAGTGCGGTCCAGAAAGGCCTGCTGTAGCTGGCGCTCGTGTTCGAAAAAGCAGTTCATACAACCCTCCTCCTGCATCTGCATCGCTTTGTCCATTTCTGACCATCGAACATTACTCCTGTCATTGCTTTAGTTGCGACCTCCACTCTGTTTAGCCGTTTTCTTTTTTTGGGAACATTAAAAACTCTATAAAAAGAAAGACATAATTTTAGTATAGTTAACAAAAACAATGTGTGTTTATTATGTTCTGGTGCAAGAGCAAAAAGCAGTGTTGCAATCCATTACTCTTGAGGCCTTAATTCTCTTGCGTTTGTTGCACACTGCGACACGTTTGCAAATTATAACCTTTTTCCATTGTTATGTTTATTTATTCTCTGTGCTGCTTCTGCGTTTGCTTTTATTATATGTGATTGGTTTTACATTGTTTTAATCATTTTTCTTGTAAAAATAGCACATAAAATTAACTATTGGACTTTGAACAATTTGGATTTTACTATGCAATAGAGGACTATACGAAATAAAGGAAAAATGCATCCTAGGCCAACAAATATTGACAATATGGACACCCACTAACTACATTGTGAACTACATTTCCACTATTTAAAACATACAAAAGAAAATGTGTTATGGAACTGGAAGGACTTACCATTCCCTCCCAATTCAGTTGCTGCTTCCAGATCTTCCTGGGTAGACGACGGATTTAAAGCCATGCTTTTGTCTGTGTGCGGAGCACATGCTGGCGTGGATTCTGTTGGACTGTGCGCAAAGGAACTGTCGTCAACCGAGCTTTCATCCTCTGCACATGAGGTATCAAGTGGCGTGTCCTCCAACAACTCCGGCGAAGTGGTTCGTGACGGCATGCTGCATCTTGCTGTATTCTCCTTGGATGCCATTAAGGATGATGACAACGCCACAGGCTCGCATGTCACGGAATTGCCGAATACACTGTAGCAAAGGTCGTAAAGTGGCCAGTTAAGGCGCCCGGCTCCACTTTTCCTCTGTTCATCATGTACCTTAGCGAACTGCTTTCAATTTGTTCACTACTTGCTGCTGGCTTTTGACTATACCCCTTTTTTTCTAACAGCTTAGCAATGTTAGAATAAATAAGGGCATCTTTCACTGTCCCTGATATTTGTTGCCTTATTTGTTCCTCCCCTCTAATGTGCAGCAGTTTACGCACCTCTTCATCCTTCCAGTGCGCCATTGCATCTGACCACGATGACCACGCCAGGCAACATCTGATGTCATCACTATCCCAGCGCCGAGACAAGTGTCCAATCAGGTGCTAGTTAAGAAAAACCCGTGTTCAAGAGAACCTTGGCCGCTTTTAGACACCCACCCTTCCCGGGTTGAACATGGGAAAAAACCTTCTTTTTTCCCGTGTTGAAGTCTCGGGTCTCTTAAGCCGGGTCTCCCAGAAGTGGCAGTTTCACATCACCACCAAAAACCCGGGTTTTTGCAAAATCCCGGGTTTTTGCTGAAAATCCCGGTTATTTGGTGGTGATGTGAAAGGGGTATAAAACTACCTTGTTGTGGCTTTGCCTTTGTTCTAGTAAAAGGATCATGTACAGAGAATTAATTGCTATTACATAACATAAACATAATGGGGTAGATCCAGAACTACGTTTGCCATACGCTTATTCGCAGAGCGTATTTTCGTGCGCGTAAATTCGTTACACTCCCCCGGCACACCCCTTGCAAGGACGTATTTTGTCAAGATACGCTTTCCAAACCCTACCTTAACTTTTTCCAACGTAACTGCAGTTATACGCACATGTACGTATGGGCTGAACGAATTTACGCAGCTAAGCACGCCCATACTGTACACTTTAAATACAACCCTCCAGCCTACTTCACGTAATTCACCCGTAATTTGGAGTAACGTAAAATTGGCACGCCCACACGTAAATATTTACGTTTCACATACATGAATGGCCCATACGTTCACAATTACGCTACGTTAATGTGCGTATTTTCTATGGTGCGCATGCGCAGTGCGTACAAAACAGCGATTTTACGTCTCTGCCACGCGTAAATTCACTCCGAGGCGTAGTTCTGGATCAGGCCCAATAACAGAAAATATACAGGATGGAGTTTCGTAGAATGCTGTGGTACTAATGCTAATAAAGTGTGTCTTCAGTTTTAAATTATTTACCAACATTGAACCGGATCAACACCCTGCATGTTTTCTGTACGTGGGTGTTTAAATCCCCTCTCTTGGTTGTAAACAGTGTGATTTATGGTGCCATAAGTGGAATTCCCACCTTTGCTGGCGGAGAGGAAGCACAGACCCTTTCAACTTAAAAGCCATCATACGGAACTTAATTCAGTACAATGGAAGTTATGTTACTAAAAGTAACCATAGAACACAATTACGCACTTTGTGGGCTCATGTTACTAAGTAAGGATCCGGTCCATTGTTACCAATAAAGTACCCCTACACCATAATATCGTCTACCATTCTTCATATACTCCTTTCACATCACCACTAAAAACCCAGGTTGTTGGCCTTAGATCCGGGTCAAGGCTCCAACAACCCGAGTTTGGTAGTGATGTGAAAGGTACTGGGGACTTGGTTTAATGACCCGGAACTCAGACACAGGAAAAGAGAAGGGTGTTGTCCGACCCTGGTAAGTGGTGGTGTGAAAGGATCCAACCCAGGTCTCACCTAACACACCTGATTAGAGGGATTTGTTTATTGTTGCTATAGCAAACCTCTTTACCAGGTCTACCCTGCAGCGCTTTATTATTTTTTTTTTCTACTTATCACAATGCAATAACCTGGGTTGAAAATACCAGGTTATTGCAGGGTGGTGATGGTATGAGGTGAGGTGAGGTATGCTCTTGGTTTAGAAAGATATTGGATATGTGACCCAAAGTTGGGGCTCTATTTAGAGTTAAGATTAGAGTTAGGACTGTTCACCAGAGAAGCCTTGTAAGTTGCGAACAGCTTATCACGTATCTGCAGATATTTGTAACTAATACTCAGATTTTTATTTTAAAGATAGAAGTTCATGATTAGTAACTGAGTAATGGCTAGAGTGCCAGGCCATGTCTTGTTTTTTGTACAAATAATAATAAAGGTCTGAAAGAAAACTATATGTGTTAGGATACATTTAAAAATAATACTTTATTTCCATTAAAAAATGTTATGATCAACTTTGTTATTTGTTATATCTATTTAAGTAACACTATTTTTTTAATGGTTAATTTTACCATTTACAAACAAGGCTTTAGATCAATAGACACCTTTAGCTTGTAATATATGTATTTTTTTGCACTAAAATAATAGTCTTTGTAAAAAAATCTATATTAATAATTGTATATATGTATAACATTTATGTGCTGTTAAATAAATAAAAAGGAGTTTAGGACACCATTTGGAAGCACAGTTATGTTTTTAACAGTCTAGTATTTGTGAGTCCTGTGGATAGGAAAAAAAATCTTGGGACAGTCGTGCAAAAAGTTATATTATTTGCAATTACATAAATGGCCATTTCAATTATTTTGATAATAATAATGATTGAAAAAAAATCTTTATGGGTATGTGTACATTATTTCTGTCTATAAGGCATTATGTTTATAGTTTGTTATTGAGGATGCTTTACTGGTTTAGGTGCTTGTGAAAGAAGGTCTGTATTTTCTGCCAGGAATCAACTTGTGCTACAGCATGGGCCTTTGGTTCACCGCCCCAAACAACTGTAAGACCAACAAGCCTGTGCATGGATGCTGAGCACAGAGGGAAGTTTGGTGGTTCAATGTAATGACCAGTTCTGGCATAATACACAATTTCTGGCTTTTCTTTCCCTTGTTCTTCCAAAAGTCTGCAAGCAGTTTCAGCATGGAAATCACTCTTCCAGTTTCTATCATCTTCTCCCACAATAAATAGAAACTTGCAATCTGCCCTGCCTACGGGGATGAGGCTTTTTCGGTTAGCCTCTTCCAGTGGATTGAACAGGACATCTCGGATATCTGCCAATCCTGGCTTTGGGGTTTTCATCTTTTTTGGATCAAAGCCAATCGCGGGGATTGTAATGTCCTTATAGTGAAGGTCGGCTGCTACATTTGCCACAGAACCATTTACGACAGCTGCAGCGGTTATGCCTTTAAGGAAAGAGGTCATAGACAACACCAGATCTCCACCTTTAGAATGGCCAAGAAGACCTATTCCTGGACCCTTCACCTACATTAAATGGAGAACAACCTTAAATTAAAATGAATTTCATTATATCATACACACACATTAAAATCCTAATTATAAATCATAACAACTACCCATTTTCCACATCTCACAAGTAGATATACAACTTTATATAACAAATAAGTATAGTGCTGTGATTGGTGAAAATAGGCCATAGTTACAAAAGAGTTGTCAGAGAAAATGGAAAAGACACAAGTTAGGAAAACATTAAGGATATTCTATTGTGTCATGCACTATGCATAAAAATGATAAGGGGGCAACCAGCAAGAAGGAAAACTCAAGATCTATGGCAGGGTTCTCAACCAGTGTGATTGGTAAGAAGGTAGCAGCTGTACCTGTAAAGACCCAGATGGCAGAACGCATATTTAATAAAACATCTTGGGAGCTGAATAATACTGGTAGAAAATGCACATCAAAATCATTGAAAAATATGTAAAAAAAAAAACAAAGAAAAAAAAAACTATACATGTAGGTTGTGGGTATGTATCAGCATGATATGCAATGTGGTACTTGACTTGATTCTATAGTGGATAACTGGTTCTCCCTTAAAAAGGCTGAGAACCGCTGATCTATGTAATTTGAGAATACCTCACCTTATATTTATCACTACCAGGTGCTACCACTAGGTGAGAATAGGTAACAACTAAGGGCGCTTGGAGGGGTGAATGGAACATTGTAGCACACGGCCAGCACAATGCGGTAGAACTGCAGCAGGTGTCGTGTTGTAGAGGCCCTGCCCCCGCACAGTTATCTGTTCCAGCCTCTGTCTCAGAACTGCAAAAGCTTTCTGGAATTGCTGTGCTACCTGTCATACTGTGCAACAGGCAGCTCAGCAGCATCAGCTTCTGCAGATCAGATCAGTGTCCTACAGAAGTGCGCTGAACCTTCAGAATTTTCTGGGTTGTCTTTTTAGATCTTCTGGTTGGGAATAAGGATCTATTTGAGGACATCTCCAAAAGCTGTTCCACTGATGACTAGACAGGGCTGCTCAATTCCAGCTGACGTCCATGTTGGCTACATTAAAAGACTGGAAGCTGCAGATTTTGCACTGATTTTCATCTGCACAGGAGATTGATTAGAACATTGGAATTAAATTTGCACAATGTCCTGAAGAGGTGGTGGTGAAGTCATAGGCCTTGATGCAGGGCTGGTGGGACCTGGAAAGCGGGGTAAGCGTGGCAGGGGGCGCCAAGCCAGAGAAGCACTCCCATCCATCTGCTTTCCTCCGCTGGAAGAGCGACTGCGGCGCAGACATCCCCTGCTGTGGAGATCGGCAGACAGTTCGTACAGGAGGTTCCTGCATGAGCTGCCGTGGCAGTTACATAGAGCAGCTGATGTCAGCTGCTCTGTGTAACTGCTTCAGACACTTATACAGGAACTTCCATACTGTATGAGCTGCCTGCCGGAGGAGAGCGCCGTGGAGGAAGACTCATGTAAGCTAAAAAAATCATGATGGTGGGGGCTTGTGGCATATTATGGGAGTACTGGGGGGGGGGCACACATGATAGGAGTGCTTTAACTATGTAACTGCCTCAGACGTTCATACAGGAACTTCCTGCATGAACGTGGAGGAGGAAGAGAAAGCATGCTGCGGAGGAAGAGGTAAGCACATGATGGGAGTACTAGGGAGGGCTGGTGGCACATTATGGGAGTACTGGGGAGGGCTGGTGGCATATGATGGAAGTACTGGGGGGCTGGTGGAACATGATGGGAGTACTGAAAGGGCGGGTGGCACATGATGGGAGTACTGAAAGGGCTGGTAGAACAGATAGGAGTACTGGGGGAGGACTGGAGACACATAATGGGCACAAGCAGTGTCAGCAAGAATGGGGGCACAGTATTATGAGAATGAAGGGGGCACAGCAAGGTGGTTAGTAAGGGGGCACAGAAATGTTTTTCTGAGTTATAAAACTATTTATAAAGGAGAAGGGTACAAATTTATTTTTGCAGGGGGGCGCCAGACATGCTAGCACCAGCCCTGATGAAACCTTGCAGTGAAACGTGTGTCGGTATTTTGCTGAAGCTGTTTCTGCTATGAATTATCCTCCTGTTGCCAACTATAAAACACACAGCGCTGTAATAGCTTCCCTCTGAAGGTGAACACTTACTGTGAGGTGACTCAAGTTTGTTATTTGTAGTAGTAGGAGTGTATATTAATAATAATTAACAGCATTTCATGTTCCTCCAAGGGTTATACTGTATTTATATATTACATCTGTGTTCTGCTGAATAAAGGTAGGATGCATCGCTCTTATTTGGACTGTGTGGTCTATTGACCCATAATAATCTATCAAAAGAGAGCTACAATTTATTAAATACGTATCAGAGGAATTTATTATTGTTGTCACTGTTACCAACTTTCAAACAGATATATATTTTCTAAAATTAATATTAAAAGGTGTGTTTAAAAAAATTTTTTTAACACTGACTCTAAAGACCTCTGCTCTAAAATACTAGGATTTTCCTAAAAATATCACATTGAGATGAATATGTTCAGCACCTGCTCACCTTGGGATGCTGCAACATATAATTCACTGCTTCTTCAAAATACTCCAAGCGAAAATCCTGCATTTGTTTTGGGAGATCTTCATAATTATAGTAAGCCAATGCCAGAGTGGCAAATCCTTTACTGGCTAGTAAGCTAGCTTTGTATTCAAGAAGGCCCCCACCAGTGCCTTGAATTTCTATAACTCCAGGAAATGGTCCAGTACCTTAAGTTAGATATAAATGACATTTAATAAATGACAACACTATCACTTTCTCTTAACATAATAGTAATCATTCATGTTTTATCCAACAACGAAGTACATACTTATTTATGGTAGTAAAAATGATTTTAAAAAAATTTGTCAAAGATATAATTTTCATGTATTGAAACATCAGTGGCATATCTTAAATAAGATAGGAGCTATGATTATTGAAAGACTATCTGAACCAGAGCCGGCCCTAGGCATAGGCGATATAGGCGAGTCGCCTAGGGCGGAATTTAGTCAGGAAGGGGGGTGACACAAACTCTGGGCTGTCCAATTTTTTAAATGGACAGCCCAGAGTTTGTGTAGCCCTCCTGACTAAAACTGCAGTGAGCGACGGGCAGCGGGCAGCCAGTGTGTTGCTCTCTGCGGGGATGCAGCGCCAGGCTGGAGAGGAGCCGGCGGTCTTCCCCCGCTCCGATTGCTGGCAGCTCATACAGGAGGTTCCTGTGTGAGCTGCAGCGTCCATTACATAGAGCAGCTGATCTGAAAAATCCTTTCAGCTGCTCTATGTAACGGCCGCAGCAGCTCATACAGGAACTTCCTGTATGAGGGGAGGAAGAGAGAGAAGCAGAGGCCGCGGAGGAAGACTCAGTGAAGGTAAGTAAACATGCTGGGTGTGGCTATACATGATGGGGATACTAAGGGGCTGGATATACATGACGGGGATACTAAGGGGCTGGATATACATGATGGGGATACTAAGGGGCTGAATATACACGATGGGGATACTAAGGGGCTAGATATACATGATGGGGATACTAAGGGGCTGGATACACATGATGGGGATACTAAGGGGCTGGATACACATGATGGGGATACTAAAGGGCTGGATACGCATGATGGGCATACTAAGGGGCTGGATACACTATGGGGATACTAAGGGGCTGGATACGCATGATGGGCATACTAAGGGGCAGAAACAATGGGTGGATACAAGAGGGGCAGAAACAATGGATGGACACAAAAAGAAAGCATAAAAATGGATGGACATAAGAAGGTGGCAGAAATGCTACATGGGCACACAGAGGGGGCAGAAAGGCTGCATGGGCACACAAAGAGGGGGCAGAAACAATGGATGAAGAAGAGGCAGAAACAATGGATTTACACAAAAAGGGGGAAGAAACAATAGATGGGCATAAGGAGGAGGCAGAAAGGCTACATGGGCACACAAAGAGGGGGCAGAAACAATGGATGGACACAAAGAGGGGACCAAAACAATGGATGGACATGAGGAGGGGGCAGAAATGCTGGATGGGCACACAAGGTAGGGGCAGAATTAATGGAAGGAAACAAACAAGGGGCAGAAAAACTGTATGAACACACAAAGAGAAAAACAAACCTTTAATTAAGATAGAAAAACCTGCAAAAAAATAAAACATATAGTCTCTCTGTTGGGGCTCGGTCACTATAAATATCTTTTTATTGTATTAAGAAGTCAGTAGATATAGTATTAGATGGGGCAAATACATACCGGTAGGTTAATTGGCTGCTGACTAAATTAACCCTAATATATGAATGTGTTATGGAGCTTAGTATGTAGCTCCTATAGGGGCAGGGACTGACGTGAATGTCTAAATGTAAAGTGCTGCGGACAATTTGTGGCACTATATAACTAAGTTTTATTAATAAAAATTATGCCTCATTTACATTATTCTGGAAAAGTGAAGTTAAGGATTTTCTGCTAGGGAGCACCAGTTAAAATCTTGCCTAGGGCACCAGATTGGCTAGGGCCGGCCCTGACCTGAACAAGGAATAGGTTTAATGGATGACATTATTAAGCTGCCCCCGCCCCTGCCCCATAGTTGTCAATAGTACTTTTAACAATGCTATATATCAGTTGTGCAGTGACAAAATCGTAT
>WWET01008177.1:24533-36268 GCA_011038615.1 Limnodynastes dumerilii | reverse complement strand
TCCATGTATGAGTGTGTGTATAGCTCCATGTATGAGTGTATGTATAGCTCCATGTATGAGTGTGTGTATAGATCCATGCATGCGACTTTATAAGAAACATCTAAAAATATATATTTAAAAAGTGCATAAATATGAAAGTCATTTTAACCACAAAATGTTCTTTATTCTTACACCTAAATATTTAACCTGATTAAATTAAATTAAAAATATAAATATTAAAGCTGTAAGCTAAAATGGGTACAAAAGTATAAAATATATTGAAATCTAGCTAAGAAATTGGTTTAAGAGAAATGCAAAAAGCCTGTGACTGCCCCCAACAGATGTGACTGCTCTCATTAAAACTCAGAATCTCCAGTATTTTTATAAATAAATAAAAATATTGGACATCAGACCCATATCCGATCCCCTCATCTCCCTATTAAAAATCAAACTGAAGACCTCTTACCTGTTATGTCCTGCAACTTCTGGAAGTCACTTCCTTCTTCCTAATAGTATGATTATGCCTGTGAATAACCTACATCAATCCCTCTAAAACCTACCACCCTCCAGTTTATATGCATGAGCTTGTGTCCTAATGCATCTCCTCCATTGAAAAATGCCACCACATTGGCCTGGTTAAACTCCTTCATATATTTTACTATTGTAAATGATTAAATATGTGTTGTATTAGAAAATGTACATAATTAAAAATGATACCTAACACTCCCCCTGTCCCAGCGTAATTACACTCTGTTACGCCGACTGAAGGCTACCCTAACTTCAGCCGGCGTAACTGTGTAATTATGCCAGGATGAAGATTGTGACTCCCTAACCCTGCCCCTAAAACCTAATCTTAATGCCTCCCCCCCGCCTACCTTCCGTAACTGCAGCGTACTTACGGTGCTCCCCGCCCCTTCCTTCAGCTTCAGTTATGAAAGCAAAATTCGGCACAAAGTTTTAATTATGCCGGGCAACATCTGCCTGGTGCATGCGCAGATCGGCAAAACTGCCCATAGCTCTGGATCAGGCCCATAGAGCCTTTTTAAGGAGCTTTATTATGTGGAATACAGACTATTTGCTTCACAATAAAGCTAATTATTACTCATTAACTGTGTTCAAAACAAAATGTAGGACAATATTCAGATCCGTTTTCTGAGTTGCCTGCGTATTTTTAGGTACGTTTTAACCGCGCATGCGTAGTAACTTTATTTACATAAGTATATATATCATGTAAGTGCTTTAGGCACAAACATGTAAATCGCACTTGGGGATATATGTACGGAGGGTCGATGTAGAAATACGTACTTGACAATTTACATGAAAGTGGGTGGGGATGGGGGCATTAAAATGAACACTTGAGGTCGCGACTATACTGAATCACACGCACGGAAGACATATATGCACATAAGTACACACGTAAAGATCAGAGTGATCTATGGAGTTGTAAGTCTACGATTGCACGGCTGGGAGAGGTGAGTGTCGTAGGTGTTGGTGGGTGTCATCTTGTTACGTGTGTGTGTGTGCGTATAATTGCGTACTTTTAAAAACGGATCTGTGAATACAGCCCGTAATCTTTACTTGAGTTGGGTCCTTGAACTGAATAATTAACTAATTTATGTATGGCGGAGTTTGAGGACCGTTATATTTGGAATGGACCTTTCGGTGTGAATTTGGTTTTCTATGGCCGTTATATAGATGACCTGATTATTATTTGGAATGGGGACCTTCACTCTATCTCACAATTTGTTCCTTTTCTTAATTCTAATTCTTTTAATCTTACTTTTACTTCCTCTATTCACGCTGAACACATAGATTTATTGGATATTTCAATTGCCACGTCCCAAGACAAAATAGTAACTTCTAACTTTCACAAGCAAGTAGATTGCAGCAATTATTTGCATTTTGCTTGTGGTTTACAAGCCCTGGATAACCAATATTCCCAAAAGCCAAATATATCGTTCACGTAGAACTGCACTAACATAGAGGAATTTGAAAGACAGGCAGACCTTATGATTGCTGACTTTACTAAAAGAGGGTCCCTACACATTTACTCATTGAAGCCAACAAATTTGCAAAAGATTTAAACAGAATGGATAAAGAAGGATTTAAAAAAGGGAGAAGATAAAAAATCTAAATCTAAATAAAAATATATCTTTTGATACTACTAATAAGGAAGGTGCTTTTTAATTTATCAGCAAATATAATAATAAATCTCACAAAATTAGAAACACTAAAATGTCTAACTACAATCTGTTGAGATGTGATAATATTTTGGGACCATTACTTCCAAATCAACCCAAAGTAGTTTTTAAAATAAATAAATCTTTTGAAGATATCCTTGCTCCTAGTAATCTTCCAGGCCCTACCCCAACTTCTAACCTGTCTAAAACATGGCTACCAAATAGACCTAAGGGTTGCTTCAGATGCAACAAATCCATTTGCCTTACATGTAAATTTGTCAAAAACTATTCTAGATTGATCATCTCTAAGACCAACGAGAACAAATTCAACATAAATCAATTTATCAGCTGCAAATCTGATTTTGTGACATAATACTTATATATGATATAACTTTTTCCTTGTATTATTATCTTCCTAATATTAGCCTGTATAATCAAAGAACAAATACATGTTTTTTAGATTGAATGTCTATTAATAAATGGCCTCTCTTAGTTACATGTGGAAAATATAAAAAATCAAAAGAAAATACTCATTAATTATATAAGAAAAGTACATGTATAACAAATTTATCTATGCTCGTACTAATTTTATAATTGTTCATGAGACACGTGTGAGTATATATATATATATATATATATATATATATATATATATATATATATACAATGGTATACCATGTCTGTATTGCTTAAGGAACACGTCCATTAAGACTCCAGCCTTAATGTCATAATTTCATTGCTTTTTGGCATTTGAACGGTATCTGACATGTTAAACCACAAGGTTTTTTTGGAATATATATATATGTGTGTGTGTGTGTGTGTGTCTTTTTTTACAATAATCTCTCATTTTACTAATGTATTGCAATTTATTCTACTTTATTTTATTTTATTTTATATAGACAGAATTCATTATTATTATTATTAAATAGCAATGAGATATAGATATATTTCTTGAATAATTGTTTTTTTATATTCATGCCTTTTAATTTAAGGACGAGCAAGTAATATAGTAATAGTTTAAATGTATACAGGTACTGCACCTTTAATGGTAAGAACAACCCAACTAAATAACAAACAGCTAACCAAGGATCTTTAAAAAGGGCCTCAGTGCAAGATGCACTACTGCTTGATAAAGTCCCAATTCTTGGAGATGAAACGCGTTGCAGAAACTACCTGTCCTGTCTGCACAACTATTATAGCAGATTATTGAGATGATCTTTACCATCTACAGCTCGGGACAATACTTTGATACTTTGTACTTATACGACAGGGATGCCCACTTAAGGCACTCAGCACTCACCACTAGCCGCATATCCCTTTATGGCTCCACAGATCATCTATCAGTTACCACCTTACCACGTGGCTTAGGAATCGCTTCCAGCTGCACAGCCACTCTGTGGCTACACAGATTGTTTAACATTGAGTGCTCATATCATACTATGTGTTTAAACCAACTTGCTGCTTTTTCCTGAAATAATTGAGGACCGCACAAATTGTATGATTCTTCCTTTCACCAGAACCAGTTTTGTTTCTTCACTGCATTTACCTCCATTACGAGGGTTTCCCTGCGGGCCGGCTGAACTATTCCTGATTTGGATTGCATATCAAGACATTTCCTTGAGTGCCTTTACACTATATAGCTAAGTATTATTGTATCCGATACAGCTGCAACAGTAACTGCAAAATGTTCATCACTCTCAGTCTCATTGACGGTTTAAATAGTTGGCTATTCCATCTTAACAGCATTATTACTTGGACAGAAGCCCCAGCATTATGTTAAATTCATATTTGTTTTGTGTATTTTTAAATGTTAATATTGCTATATTGTATAGCTGTTACCATTTATTAAACTTTGTATTTTTAACCAAACACCACTTGCTTGTCATAATTAGACCACAGATTTATTGGATTTAAGCGCAGTATATACCCTCTTTATTTTGAATAATTAACTAGTTCCTTTGTTGCAGAACATACATGAAAGGGCGGAGTATCAATGAATTTCAACCTATAGCAACATGAAATTGTTGGGTTAACCACACCCTTTGGACTGTGTTTGGCTGTTCTGAGTTGCAGAGATATAACTTATTATGTCTGCCTATAAGTATTTTGTAACTTAATTATGTTGCTGTGCAAGTGGCACCACAATCCTTAACTGCTGACAATTTGACCAGTTTGGCAATAAGCATATTTGTGCAAAGAGATGCAACGACAGATACACAGAGGGACAGATTACTATACTGGGAATGGACTCCATACACTCTCCTACAGCTAATCAGAATCTGAGGTGCATTCTGATTTAGCCTCAGAATGAATTGACATAAGAAATGGGCAATAGGGAGCAGGAGAAGTCTAATACAGACCCTCCATCATGACCCATTCCATTAGGTGCAATATAATCCGCTCCTGAGCTTCCAGCTGTCACTCACCTGGTTTAAATGAATAACTGATATGTAAAAAATTTGTCTCTTCAACAAAGGTGGTTACTATATCCAGATTCATATTCCTAGGAAGTGATGCTAATATAAATATGTTACCGTATACACATTTCATCAAAACAGGAAATGACCACCATTCATAGTGCACCTACCCGCTGGGGTATGGTAATAGGGGCATTTTAAGAACAGTAAAAGTGTATTTACTCATCATTTAGTATTGTTCCTTGTAGTTATACAGTGGTCCCTGACTGCACTTTTTCATTTATAAATACACTTGCACAAATCCAATTGAAGCGCAGTCTTGTGTGTTTTTTTTGTTACTGTTAGTTTACTTTGGGAGCCTGAGTCCTCCCCAATAAGGCCGCTGCACACTTTTCAAATGGCTGGAGTGTCTTAATACAGACCTCCCGAGTACACATATAGCAAATGGATAGGAACTCATCTACAGGAGGTGCTGGGCAGGTGAGATAACCCAATATAGCTATATTGTGACCTAATATAGTGAACTAGTGTTATATAATGTTTGTATGGAGCGCCGGACCTGTATTTTGTTGCTTGTAGTTACACAGTGGTCACTTTTTGTCCTTGGCTGCACCTCTTCATTTATATACACACTTGCCCACGTCATATATTTGAATTGAAGGGCAACCTTGTGTGTTTTTTTTGTTAAGTGTCATGGTGCCAGATCCAGACCTACGTTCCCTTTACATTTCAATACGTAGCGTTCGTAAATTACTAGGCACTCCCCTAGGTCATACGTATTTTTGACGTTTTATGCTTTCCAAACCTTAACCTTAAACCTTAACTTTTCCAAGTGTAAATGCTGTCGGCTGTAATGGCCGAAGCATAGTTACGGGTGTCGTATGCCTGGAACGCCCCTTCGTTCGTAGTTACGCTGTTAATCGTAAGCTCGTAAGTACATTCAGAGTTTATGGTCGTAACATCTGCCGAGCACATAACATGCAAACAGCCTTTTTACGACTCCGACAAGCATAAATATGCTAGCGGTCGTAGTTCTTGATCTGGCCCATGGAGTGTAAAGGGGTATGTGGTCACATCTGTGTATAAAAAAACAGCAACAACAACCAAAACAACAAAATAAACTCAGTCCATCTTTGAGATATATATATATATAACAATTTTTTTTACAACAAAACAGCTTGATGGGTGTATGTGATATTAAGTCTTGTATCATTGGAGCAGATCTAGACCTTTGGACTCGATTGCTGTGTCTGCAAGAAATGTACTCATTTCCAAATGAGTAATGCACTTAATCAAATGAGAATGGTGCAGAACTATAGATAGCCCTTACTGTCCAACTACCATACTTTCCCCATCCCCACACATTCCACCATGCTGATGGAAAGACTTCTATAAAGGAAATACGAACCCTGATCCATATTGGAAGCTTGTTGTATGTGCATACCCCCTCGTAAAATGTCACTGCTTTCCACACAAGCTAGTGGATCAAGATCATTTTACTTAATTCTGGATCTAATTAAAAATGAAGACAGCGCTTAAGACATAATCTGTAGTGGATTACATATAAAGGTGGCGTTAATGATCACAAAACTGGCAATGGTATTAAAAATACACCTTCATTTTATTTTTATTTTTTTTTATAGAAAAAGACTCAAATCAATCAAATCAATCAAAATAATTAACAGTCACAAAACTGCATAATCACCACTCTACAACAGTTATATATCTGATCAATCTAACTCCAGACTTTTGTATTTTTAACCTAAATGAAAATATATGGCTCTTTCTTGAGCTATAGATGGTCAATGTCCACAGAATTAATACAGTTTTGCAAATACTTAGCTGCCCAATAGGGCTAGGGTTGCTCCAAAGTGAGTGATATTTGATGTTCAATGATCATTAATCGTACTCACAAATCCTGGTGTCCGCAATGGTAGCGGGACCCGCTTCCAGGAATAGGTGGTATGAGTGAGTGAATCAAGCACTGATAGCTGTAAATGAGCACGACCAGCAGGGGGCTCACAGTGGCATGAGAGGAGCTTTGTTCAGGAGAAGAATGGGGGGAAAGCTCATAGGTGTGTAGCTTGTATGTTAATTGCTACACTCTGCACATGAGGTCAGATAACACTGATAGTCTCTCCACGGGTGGCCAACCCTGGATCTCATGTACCTCCAAAAGGCTTCCACAGATTGGTATATTCCCCAAAACTTTTCCTGATAACTTCTGGTATAATAAGATCCACAATTAGAGTCCTCAATCTTTGTAAAATCCGCTTACGCGTTTCATCCTGAGCTTAAGACTTTTTCAAAGTTAATTCTGGATCTGATCCATTTTGGTTCATGAATAATCTGTGTAATAAACACACAATCTTACAAGTTTTCTCACCAGTTTTGCATATTTTTTCCCCTCTAAATAGCTGTTTCAATATATTTTTTCTAATATAGGACCAAATAAAAAGCTATGCCTCCCAAGCAAAATGCATACAGGACAAGATCCAAATATAATAGTGGATGTGATTGGACCTCCAGAACCACAGACCCAGGAGTCAGCCGCCACTGCAGAGTTATGTGCACAGAACCTTACCTTTAAAATCTACATACTGGCCCTATTTAGCCAAGCCCTTACTATACAATTAAATACCTTCCCCTCCGACCATGCGGAACCATAATGATGCCCCGATTCCACCCCCACTGCCAGAACCACATTACGAATTTAAGCTGTGTGTGGAAAATGGGCTCAGTTGCTAAATCTGGATGCAGTCCATAGTATTCATTACACCAGTGCATGACCTTGGTCATTAAAATTATATACCCGCAACCAAGCTTTTATTTAAGATTTTAGTTCAGGACTCTTTTTGAGCCACAATAAACAAAGTTTTTTTAGTATTATAATGGTCGGGGGCATCCTGTGTTATTCCTTCAATGGTTTTAATGACACACCCGGCGTCACTTAAAGCTTCTTTTAAAAAGGGTTCATCGTGACTTAAGGTGAAGAATTTATCTTCCCCAATTCCAAAAAAAGAGTTGTTGAGATCTGACATTAATATTAAGTACCCTTTATGTTTAAGCAGAGACAACAAGTTCTTTAAGTTTTGTTTAAAAGCATCCGGAGTGTTACTGACACTATCCAGAAGCCAAGAAGATATGATCAAATCTGCCCCCGGAAGCTTTTTAGGAGATGCAGGGTTTTCCTTGGAGAAGTCACATTGGCCAACGTATTTCAGATTCTGTCTTACCGTATCTTCTATTTCCTGAGAGCTTTTGCTGCAAATGAAAGCAAAAATGTCAACTGTGCATTATAGACAATTGCCCAGATCCAGACCTACGTACGCTAGCGATTTTATGCTAGCCGCGGATGTAAAAACGCACATTAGTATTTACTGCACATACAAGCGGCAGATGTTACAACTCGTAACTCAGGAGGAATGAAAGACTCTCGTAACTACATATAAAGGGGCGTTCCTAATGTGCAAAGGGCAGTGCATAGTACTTACGATAGCATAAATATGCTACGCTAACAAATGTAACTAGGACATAGGTCTGGATCTAGCCCAATAAGAAGCTGAATTAGAGTTGAAAGTAACAACAATGAAAGGGAGCAAAGCTAAACCCTGGTAGAACTATGATGATGAACTGTAGGAGAAACTTATAATCTGCAAACAGAGGCCCTGATCCAGGGTTGAGCTTGAGACAGCTGACATGATGTTTCTCTGTGTGATTTTCAACTGAGCATGCTCAGAACTGAAGAGCACACATCACAAGGACAGAAAGATTTTTTTCTATCGTTTTAGTGCGTTCATTTTACAATTGAAGTGTTCAAACTATTGAAACTTTACCTCAGTGGTACATAAATTGTGTAAATGATCTACTACGCATGCATAGTAGGTCATTTACTAAATATACGCACCTAAGAAGCTTCTGCTGCTTAGGCGTGAATAAGGTACACAGATATTTGTGGCAGTACTTTAAGGCTGGGTGGATAAGCCGACAGAGGGAACACACACCTACTCCCTCAGAGGGAAGTGTCGATCCTCTTAAGTCTGAATCGGTAATAATGAATTCTGATTGGCTGGCTTGGATGTGTGCTCATGTGCAGAGCAGAACCACAACACCAGTTTGATTAAAACCCAGAGAAATTGGGTGTAACTCTTGATTTGGACCATAGTGAAGTGCTTCCATTTATCTTTTTCACCCTCTGCAAGGATCAGACTATGGCATCTCTTATGTTCTACCTGTCCTAGTTGCAGATATCTTGATGCAATAAGCTACTTAATTAGTACCAGAAAAATGTTTGGTAGAAGGTCAACCCCCACCACCCCAACACACACATCCAATATTGGCCTACATTAGGTCATGCTTATGGGCACACTAATAGTCATGTTTTATGATTTTAAGAATACAATTATAAAAATCATGCTACAAACCATATATATCCCATGCTAGCAACCTTTTTTGAGGCATATGACCAATCATGAGCATCTGCATCTTTATTTATCCATTTATTCATTTCCTCAATGCTCTTCATATTGGTGTCTAGAATGTACATGTTTTTAAAGTTGTCACAGGCTGGAAACAATTGATAGAGCATGGGTCCAAGGCTTGCATCAATCACGGTATCTCCATGAATATTCTCTGTGAAAATATAACACAACTGGATGAAATAAAATGTTAAATTAGTACAGAGTCTTATGAGGCTCTTATCAGAACTGGAACCTTTACATTTTATGCTCTTGATAGAGACTCCTGAAGAGCTATTTGTTTAACATTTATATATCTATATTAATTTATTAATATAACACATACACAGAAACACTCACACACACAATGAAACATACACAAAAACACTCACACACACAATAAAACATTAGAAAAAGGTTATCAAAAGTCCATTTACTCCCAAATTATTTTTTTTTAAGAATTGAGAAAGACCTAAGGCCAGATTTACTATGATTTACTAAAGTTGCTATGGGCAACATCTCCACTTTTTCTTTCCCTCAGCTTAGTAAATCTGGCCCCTAATTATCTAGAGGACACACATTGAAGGAGAACTTATAAAATTTATACAGATGTGTCCCTGAAAGATATTAAATTAATTAACTCCGAGCCCTGAATCTGAACATCTAAACATTGTGCTTCTAAGAAAAGCAATCCTATGACTTTACTTTACTTTACTGATTGTAAAATATCAGTTTGCGGCAATGAAGGACCAACTGCTGTCCATTTTCAGCTGTCTGCCCTCTAGAAAACATTGCTCCCCTGTCAGCCTGGTTTCCAAAGACTTCAATATTGAAAGTTTTCTTTATCCCTAACTATTTCCTCCCCACAACCTAACCCTAACCTTAAGCCCCCCTCCTCCGCAGCCTAACTCTATCCCTCCCCTTAACCATCCCTCTTTGGAGCCTAACTCTAACTCTCACCTAACCTTAGCCATCATCGTCCGACAACCTAACCCTAACCTTAATCCTCCCCAGCATTATTATTCCATGTTAAAGTAGGTTCACAATGTGGGATGAAGTAGTTGATGCTTAGCTAAAGTGTAGACCTGAGCAAAACCATGTTGCAATGTATGTCTGTCTGTACTGTATTTTGTTGTATTTTGTACGGCGCTGCAGACACCTAAATAAACGATAATAATGATGATGATAATAATAATAATTAATAGAGTTGAAGTAGGAAAGTTAAATTCTCAACTCTAATTCTGTTTTCAAAAGAATATTGCCTAGGCCCATAGTTCAACAAGGTTTTGCTCAGGTCTTAACTTTAAACTGTTTTGCCCTTAATGTCAAATATAAAGGAGCCTTGTTATATATAATTACCTGACATACATCTACATCTCATTTCTGTGCAGTGGAAAAAAAATGAAAAAGGTAAAAAAAAGAAGTATAAACTGGAAATCACCATGGAATTTATAAAAAATAAAAAAAAGCCTTTGTTGAATATTCGGAATAGAGTTTTGTATTGTGGGAATTGTGGTGGAACTTTATTTTCCGTAAAGCTTTGAACAAATATCAGTAATATGCAGAAACAAAAACTAACTCTTCCGGAAATACAGCTTGAAATTGTTCAATCCAAAGTACACATCAAATATTGGAATAATAAGGGCGAAACAGCTACAAGTGTAGACTTGAGTAGAATTATGCTGCACTGTGAGGAGTTAAAAAATTAAAATAAAGTTTTATTCCTTTGCATGCAGGGAAAATAATTTGCTTATGCACATATTTATTACGGTAAAGAAAGGAAAAGTAGAGATGTTGCCCATAGCAACCAAGCAGATTCTAGCTGGCATTTCTAGTATGTAATAGGAAAGTCAGAGCTAGAATCTGATTGGTTGCTATAGTCAACATCTCTACTATTCCTTTCCCGCTGCTTAGTATATCTGACCGATATAGTGCATAGATTTATGTTTAAGCTGCAAATTAGAGTTGCTTTAGGAATCGTTCTCTCAAAACGAATTCTGTTTTCACAGTTTAAATTTCTTATGCAGTAAAACATAGTTTTGACGAGGTGCACATTTGTACCTGTTTTACCCTAACTTTCAAGCAATTGTTCAGCCCCATAATGGATACACATGGCCCCACATGGATAGGGTAGAGCCTAAGTACTGTGTCAAGTTAAGGAAGGAACAAGTTCAGATACAACATCAGAAATATGGCGTAAGCAGAGTCCGTCCCGCATTAATTGTTACTAAATACATTCCTTGAATTAGTATTACACCAAACACTGCATTATTATTATTATTATTATTATTATTATTATTATATACACCAAACACTGCATTATTATTATTATTATTATTATTATTATTATTATTATTTATATAGAGCCACAAATTGTCCGCAGCGCTTTAAAGAGAACATTAAACAATCAAATCAGTCCCTGCTCACACACACACACACACACACACACACACACACTAGGTAATTTAGAACTCAGCCAATTAAAATAACAGTATGTTTTTTTTGGTGTGTGGGAGGAAAATAGAGCACCCAGAGGAAACTCACATCACAGGGAGAACATACAAACTCCACACAGGGACTAGTCCAGGAAGCAAACTCATGGGGTCAGATTTACTAAGCTGCGGGTTTGGAAAATTGGAGATGCTGCCCATAGCAACTAATCAGACTCTAGCTGACATTCTCTAATAGGATAGTGAGGGCTA
>WWET01008177.1:0-11539 GCA_011038615.1 Limnodynastes dumerilii | reverse complement strand
CTAAAACCATCCCAACTTTGGGTCATATATCATGTATTTTTAAATTGAGGGCAAACAAAACAAACAAAACAAAACAGCCACTCTGAAACAGCACCTCCTGTCAGCTGCTCTCCCAGAGCTCTCAATTTAAAAATACATGTGACCCAACGTAAGGTAAGGGGAGTTTACACAAATACTAAAAAAGCCCCCAGCACAGAAGCCACTAAACAAACAAAACAAAACAGCCACTCTGAAACAGCACCTCCTGTCAGCTGCTCTCCCAGAGCTCTCAATTTAAAAATACATGATATATGACCCAAAGTTGGGATGGTTTTAGAGTTAGGACCACCAAAATAGAGATGCCTTGTAAGCGCCTTGTAAATAATAAATACATTTCTTAAAATAAACAAAAAAAAACTAAGAGTAAAAACTTACTTGGCGTCCCGGTGCATGCACAGTGTTTTTGCATTTCGGTACTTCAAATATTCAAAATCAAAGTCCCAAAAAGCAGCTACTGCGCATGCGCCGGGACTTCGTCTCCAAGCGAGGCTGAGCAATGTCGGCGAAAGGCTCGCTGACCATCATGGGACCTCGCCGGAGAGGTGTGTATTTGTAAATATGAGCCACAATATTGCCAGGCTCGCTGCGAGATATGTGCTCTTAGATCTAAGAATAACATTGCACCCATGTCCATCAAAGAATGGTTTATTGAGTTTGCTGTGGAACTTACCTCTCGACCCCACCATTTGTGATGAATTGATTAACTCTGCCTAATGACCTAACACCACTGCCAAAAAGCAGTAATGTTTTTGTGGTTGCATAGAGGCAAATATAGCCATGTTCCAAAATCCTTCCCAGAAGAATTGATCCAGTTATAGCAGCAAAGGGTAATGCAGTGTTCAACAAGCACATGCAGGATCATGAAGTGTTCCATCGCAGCAGATGTTCCTATACTAGTTATAAAAAGTAGTCATGCATGTGTGCTTTTATTAAACTGTACGTTTGGAAATGATAAACATGTATTCTTATAATCAGATGTACCTTTTAAATATGTATCTAGTGTATGTGAGTTTTCCCCATTGCGGCCTATGGGAGGAGCTGAAAAGCATGGAAGTCAATGGGGACGCTGCGGCGTTGTAGTGACCTCCTTCCGTTCCTAGATGGCGCAAGCGATTTCCCCATTGCGGCCTATGGGAGGGGCTGAAAAGCATGGAAGTCAATGGGAACGCTGCGAAAGGAAAACGGGCGTGTCGGGGGAGGGGCGTGGGTGGGACCCGCTTCGGACACCCAATCGGCGAACGCCAGGCCAGGCGGGGGCGTCGGGTTGGCCTTCCGGGGGGCAGGGGACAGCCAAAACCTCCCACCCCATTCGTTCCTATGGGCTCCCATTCGTTCCTATGGCTGCCATTCGTTCCTATGGGCTCCCATGCCTTCCTTTCCTATGGCTGCCATTCGTTCCTATGGGCTCCCATGCCTTCCTATGCATTCCTATGGCAACTGAGAAAAAAACCTTCAAATTAACATAAAGCAGTGGTAGTAGCAGAAGGGAGGTAATTTTGAAAACTCAGAGGTTGTGTGTGGGTTTGTGTTAATAATGTAATAGAAATGCAAAGTGGTTGTTAATATGGTAAATAGACAGGGGCGTTTTAAGAAGTGAGGGGGCCCGTGTGCAGGATTTGCACATGGGCCCCCCTTCCCTTACCTGAGACAGGACTGTCCAGATTCGCGGGCTGAAAAGGGGGCGGGGCTTAATGGCGATGTAAGCCCCGCCCTCTTTTCAACCCGCAAATCGGGACAGTTCCACCTCAGGGGAAGGGGGACTAATTTGGCATCTATTTCTTCCCTTCAGAAGATATTAGAGGGAAGAAATAGATGATGAATGGCCCCCCTTCCCCTGCCAACCCAGGGTGCAGGATGCATGCCACAGGGCCCCCTGTTCTGAGGGGCCCGTGTGCACTGCACACCCTGCACCCATTATAGATACGCCAATGTAAATAGAGCTTAAGAGGGTTGAAGAATCTGATAAGCTTGTCTGAAGAGGTGGGTTTTAAGGGAATGCTTTGGAGGGTAGAGGATAGTCTTAATGAGTGAGGAACGTTATTCCAGAGAGTGGGTGCAGCCTGGAAGAAGTCCTGTAAGCAGAAATCTGAGCATTTATGAGGTGTAGAAGACAGTTGTAAATCTTGTGGTGATGTGAGAGAATGAGCTGGGATATATCTTAAGACAAGTGAAGATATGTATGTGCAGTCTTTTTTATGGCTTTATAGGTTAGCAATAGGATTTTGTTTTTGATTCTGTAGTATACAGGCAGTCGATGTAGAGACTGACAGAGTGTACTAGCTCTAGATGAATGTTTTGCAAGGGAAATCAGTTTTGCTGCTGCATGCTATATAGACTGTAGAAGGGTAACTTTATATTGTTGGAGACCAATACAGGGAGCATTGCAGTAATCAATGCAGGAGATGATCAGTGCATGAATGAGAGCTTTAGCAGTGTCTTGTAAGAGATACTTTTGTATTCTAGAAATGTTTTTTTAGGTGTATATAACAGGATTTAGAAACAGATTGTATGTGGGGCACAAAGAACAGTTCAAAGTCAAGTGAAAACCTAGGCAGAGAGCTTGACGAGTAGGGAATATCTCAGTAATAGAGAGCCTGTGTGGGTAAAATTGAGAGACCGGGTGTGTAGATTTAGAGTGTCCGGGTGGGTAGATTTAGAGTGTCCGGGTGGGTAGATTTAGAGAGGCCGGGTGGGTAGATTTAGAGAGTCCGGGTGGGTAGATTTAGAGTGTCCGGGTGGGCAAATTTAGAGAGTCCGGGTGGGTAGCTCTTGTTGGCAGGAGGAAATATTAATAGCTTTGGTTTTGAAAGATTATGTTTGAGATGGCAGGAGGACATCCAGGATAAAATGGCAGGAAGACATTCAGTTATGTGGGTCAGCACAGTTGGTGATAGATTAGGGATGGACAGGTAGATTTGTGTATCATCTGCATAGAGATGATACTGAAAACGAAATTACTTTATTAGTTGTCCAAGGGAAGAGGTATAGATAGAGAAGTGCAATGAACCCAGAACCTTGAGGTACCCCAACAGATAGTAGAAGGGCAAGAGAGGTAGATCCAGAAAAGCAAACACTGAAAGAGTGATTAGATAAGTAGGGTGTGAACCATGAAAGGGCTGTGTCCTGAATAAATAGTGATTGTAACATTTGTATGAGAAGAGAGTGGTCAACAGTGTTAAAAGCAGCAGAAAGATCCAAGAGAATTAGAAAGAGTAGTGACCTTTACATATATCCTATTGTCCTTCACCTCCTCCAATCTCATCTCTGTCTCTTCTGCACTCAATCTTGAAATGTTTTGTATTTTTGTATTGATTTTAACTTTGTGTCATCACTTGTTATGTCTGTGATTTTATATTATCTGTATGGTGTTCCTGATTCTTTGTGGTGCCTTATAAATAAATAATAATAATAATAATAATAATAATGGGCCGTATTGCATATACGTTTGGTGTTTACCGAAATTGTATATTGCGCATGCGTAGTCATTTTTTTAACGTAATCTACGTATCTTTTCGGTACGCAGATTGGGTATATGCGGTCTTAAAGATGCAGTATACAATTTCGGTAAACACCGGACGTATATGCAATACGTCCGGCGATCTGAATACGGCCCAATATTATTGTCAATTAATTACTCAGTGTGTATGCATATGATGAGGGGCTTGAACTTAGTTACTCCTGGGCTAAACCATGTTGATTTCAGGTGGAGTTAAGTTATTTGTATTCTTTGCATACAGGGATATAGCTTTGAATTGCTTACTGCACACAGATACTGACCAGCTTTACTATCACACTGTTATTTAGACTTGGGATAGGAAACATCACCTCTCAACTCTGATACTGTTTGCAACAGATGAAATGTGACTCCCCCTGCAATCTACATTGTTTAGCCCAGGAGTAACTAAATTCAAGAACTTAACTAGGTCTGGATCCAGCCTGAGGTTAGTAAATTAAGCTTAAAGTCTATAATTTTAATGTGTTTTATTTTTTCAGTAAACATTGTCAGGACATAGAAGATACAGTTAGAAATAAAGTGAGTTACATTGGAAAGTTTGATCTCTCTTAGGAAAAGCCTGGGGCAAAAATATTCCCAGAGGCAGATTGTGTCCTTGCAGCGTGGATTTTGGATTATGTTAGTGACGATTTCAACGCTTATCGACAAAATCTGAAGAAAGTGTCATCTCTACTTAAAGTTGGAGGACACTTAATATTGATCACAGATATCAAGACCTCTTATGTTGTGATCGGGAATGATAAGTTCTTTGTCCTAAATTATGATGAAGAATTGTTAACAAAAACTTTAAGTGATGAAGGTTATTTTATTAAATATTGTGATGAAATTGCACATAATGTACAGGCTAGTTTCTCTGACAGTACACAAAAGATGTTTGTTGTTGCTGAAAAAAAATAGGGAAGATGCACCTCCCTCATTCACTGTGGATATTCTCCATAAATAAAAAATAAGTCATCTGTAACACTGGATCTTTTGTTAAGAGTAAATGTATTGTATTTTTGTTAGCAAGAAATCATTTTGTTCTTCCCAGAAGAAACATTTATTTTGGTAATACATTACATTGGAAATTTATACTGCAATACAGGGGCTTACAGCTTACCTTCTTCCTTGTCCTCTGGTTTTTCCATTGTGTGCTCTGGATGTAACTTCTACATCATGCTTCTGCTACTGTTAGAAAGGTGGAGGAGGGAGAAGGGTGAATGGAGCAGGCCTGCAAACTGTAAGTCTCTTTGACTGAAAGGCATTTCAGTCATATAGACTCATCAGTAATCTGCCAACTAACTACTTACAGTGTACAGTGTACTTATATATCGCTGGCCAATAGATTACCGATGAGTGTATGTGACTGAAATGCCTTTTAGTCACAGAGGGCTGGATCCAGACTCAAGTAAGTGCTTGAAATGAGATACTCCTGGGCTAAACCATGTTAATTGCAGTGGGAGTCATATTTCATCTGTTGCAAACAGTATTAGAGTTGAGAGAAGTGATGTTTCAATTAACTTAACTCCCCCTGCAATCACCATGGTTTAGTCCAGGAGAAACTAATTTCAAGCACTTACTTAAGTCTGGATGCAGCCCAGAGTCTTTTAATTAGTTAAGTAATTAATTAATTTATTAACTAGTTTAAAAAAAAAAAAAAGGAAAAATTATTAAATAAAAATGGGAAAAAAAGTTTAAAGGAGCTTACATGAAACACAAATTAAAGCAGCCTTTCCCAGAGTTTTATAATCAGTGCTGATGTGACTCAGAAAACATTTATAATAAAATATCCAATTTTCTAAGAAGTAATAAATAGTCATATATGCACAAAAAGTGTAGTAAAAACACAATCACTGGTCTACAAAGCAGGTATTAATCATAGGTACAACTAATAATTCTGAATTTTAATAATAATCCATCATGCAATTATTATTAATCTTCAAATACCCTACACAAGAGAGGAAGACTGTTAGACAATGTTGCTTCATGCATCAAAGTGTCCGTGCAATTATAAACAGAACTTATTTTTAGTTGCAACAAAATTTTACACATCCAAATAACCATATGAATGGTGGTCCACACAGGCTGTAATCATGGAGGTGACTGCATGGAATCACCTACTTAAAAATTAGGCTCCAAACGGTCAATACAGTATAATCAGCAATGATTTTAGGGAGTTATTAAGTGTTTGCTATCAGCTTCAATTGGCACTTTTATTATTACTTTTATACATCAAAATGATTTTCTTCAAGCAGCAATTAACAAAGGGAGCACTGCATGAAAACCCCCTCCAAAGAAGATTAGGGCCTGAACAGCAAACATTGCAGGTTGACACAATGGACCTGATTCGGATCTCCATGTGACTTCCCTGCGCACAGAGATCTGTAACTAGGGGAACTAGGGTACAGAAGAGGGGAATACATGACCCAGCACTTTCCTATTTTGGAAGAAGTTCTGCACACTTATGTGTCTAAAACCCTACCTTAACTTCTCCACATGGACCTGCGTCTGCACAAACACAGATCCGCGCTGAACTGCTGCTCTCCTCCCCCGGCCCACCTTTTTGTTTTTAGGCATGCAGCTTTGAAGTGCCAGCCACTTCTATGAAACTTCTTCTGTGCGGATCAAAGTTTCTTACAGAAGGACTTGTAACATTTGAAATTTGCATGTTATACATCAGGGTGACTCAGGGGCGTTTTAAGAAATGAAGGGGCCCGTGTGCAGGATTTGCACACGCCCCCCCCTTCTGGACTGTCCAGATAAACCCCACCTCTTTTTCGCACTGTGAATCGGGACAGTCCCACCGCAGGGGAAGAGGGACTCATTTGGCATCTATTTCTTCCCATTTGAAGATCTTAGAGGGAAGAAATAGATGCTGAATGGCCCCCTTCCCCTGCCAACCCTGGGTGCAGGATACATGCCACAGGGCCCCCTGTTCTGAGGGGCCCGTGTGCACTGCACACCCTGCACCCATTATAGATACTTCTATGGGTGACTTATGCGACAGACATTGTTATGAAGGACAAGTGCCTTGACCAAGGGCACAGAGTCTAACTAGGCCTGGTATTCACTAGAGCCCCTAATAGTGGGGACAGCCTGGGCTGCAGGACACCTAGCAGGTTGCGCCCCCAGAAGAGACACCCGAAGAGGAAATCAAAGCAAAGGTGAAAGTAGGCAGGAGAGAGAGAATGGAGACCGGAAGATACAGAGAGCGGGAGCATGAGAGCTAGCAGGGACTAGCTCTAACAAACTACACAAAGAGACAAACAAAATAAACAAGGGCTTGCACACACACTCACACAAACAGAGGGAGTACCAAAGAGGTTTCACACAATCACAGCAAGAGAGAGAGAGAGGGGGCAAGGCAGGGGCAAGAGGAGACACAGATGATAAGGCTGGAAGACACTAGGAATGAGGCAAAGGTAACTGAAGCTAGGGTACTCACAAGGCAAAAACACAAGGCAAAAAGCACAAGGCAAAAAGCACAAGGCAAGGACTGGACACAGAGTGGAGACAAAACTCTATAACCAGCAGAGAGGAATCCACACTGCCAGCTATTTAAAGACCCAGCCTCCAATCAGCTCCTGCAACCAGACACACCCCTGGCTGATTGAGGTGTGCACTGATTACAGATTCAGCTGAGGCAGCTACAGAGAGACCAGAGAGAAGTGTAAACAATCACACACTGCCATGATCAGCGTGACAGCATGTAACAGTACCCTTCCCTTGACAAGGGGTTAAAGAACCCCTTTTCCTTGGCGTATTGGGAAACCTCCTATGAAACTCCCTTTAATTCTTTCTGCATGAATATCCCTATCTGGCACCCAAGATCTCTCCTCAAGACCGTACCCCTTCCAGTGTATTAAATACTGGACCTGACCCAGGACCTTCTTGAAATCAAAGATGTCCTCAACCATATATTCTTTTTGCCCATCTATGACCACCGGAGGAGGCTTGTATAGTGAAATGGTCCCAAATTTCCTAGACCTGCCAACTGGTTTCAGGAGAGAACATGGAAATGGAATACAAAGATTTTTACGGAGCTGCAACCTGAATGCCACTAGGGGACCTAACTTGGTGGATGGTTGCATAATAATAATGTTTTTGGTGGCTAACCAAACCCAGTCACCTATTTTACCTGGGACTTGTGCCTCTCTTATCTGCTCTTGACACAGAAAGCCAACCTGTTGTAAGGCTCTTTAAACATTCTTCCAGATCCCTCTTAGTCTGTAGGTGGCTCTTTTTGCTTCAGGATCAGTACTAAGAATTGGCTCTGGGGTGAAAACCCTGAACACAGAAAAATGAAGAGATACCAGTGGAAGAGTGACATGCATTATTATAGGCAAATTCTGCACAGGGGAGATAATCATACCAATTGTCCTGAAATTTAGAAGTGTAGCATCTAAGATACTGTTCTAGTGACTGATTGACCCTTTCTGTTTGGCCGTTGGATTGGGGATGGTACCCAGAGGATAGACAGATTTGGATCTGCAATCCTTTTCAAAATGTCCTCCAGAATTTAGCCAGAAACTGGAAAGAATGACCTAAAATAATGTCTGTGAGCAATTTGTGAAGACGCACAATGTGTTTGCCAAATAGAGAGGACAAGAACTGAGCATTGGGAAGACTTCTGACGCAGGTAGATTGGCGATTAATGTAAATAAACACACCACTAACTGGCACTATAGGACCAATATAGGGAGAGATAACTCAATCCTATAGAAATATTCAAAGTAAATAAATAGACCATTAGATGGCATACATCATACACCATAAATAGGACCATAAATGAAATAGAAAATTAAAGGTAAAAAATGACATTAAATATTCAAATGAACATGCAAGTGATCAAGAACTAATTGATTAAGCAATAAGTGAAATACCTAGCAAAAATACAAGATAAACCTAATTAAAAAAGGGATATTCAGCAATGCAAATCTTTTTGGGAAAAGAAGGCACAGGGATGGATCTTGGAATCTTCAGGATCCCTTTGGGACTGCTCCAGCCCCAACATTGGATGCATCTACCTCCACAATAAAAGGTAATTCTGCATTGGAGTGATGGAGGACTGGAGCAGAGATAAAAACTTTCTTCAGTTCCTGAAAAGCCTTCACTGCCTGAGGGGACCATTTTCCAGGATCTGAGATGTGAGGGATGAGTGCTGAAAACCCCCAAACAAACATACAATAGTAATTCTAACCTGCCTGAATTTCATAGCCTGGATTTTTAAGCATTGGTTTTCAAAGCATATTGGAGTTGTAACTAGAGTTTGAACTGGATTTGGGCCTATTTAAAAGTAGTTGTGTGATTTGTTGGTAAAGCAAAGTTTGCTGATTTTTCCATTAAAAAACCATCTAGGATGTCTGCTCTTGTGCATTGCAGTGGGTGTGATGCTTTTGTTTTACGTGAGACAATTTGGAAACTCAGGTGTTGTCCAATCTGTCAGAGGATGTCTTTTTTGCTTGATGAGATAGCTAGGATGCAAGGTGAGATATGCAGGATGTTTGCATCTTTGATTCCACCATTGCCTCAGAGAGTTCCCAGGAAACGTACTGGGTGGACTATGGTGAGGAATGCATGCAGGAAGGTTCCAGTTGTGCAAGGACACATTGCACAGCCTCTGCCCTTGCATAACTCCTATGCAGCACTTGGAGGCCTGGAGTGCACTTCAACAGGTAATGTAGCACATGATGGGTTGAGGGAACCTGATGGTGAGAAAAGGGAATCCCTGAGAAGGACGGCACTTCTTGTGGGGTATTCTATTGTTAGGGGTATCCAGCTGGGAAGAGGACCCGAAAATAGGAATCAGATGCTTGCCTGGAGCGACAGTTCCACGTGATAAAAAAGCGTGTTTTAAATATTGTAAAGGCAGTGAGCAAGGAAAGGGAGGTTGATGTCATTATCCATCTTGGGACAAATGACTTAGCCAATGCTGGAGTTGTGGCTGTCAGAGATGAATTTAGAAAGTTGGGAACTGCTCTTAAACAGGTGGCAAATACTGTGACTTTTTCTGAAGTGCTGCCAGTACACATATATGAAGAAGGTAGAATTTGGCACATTCATGATTTCAATCTGGGGCTTAGAAAGTGTTGTCATGAGGAAGGATTTGGGCTCATAGAACATAGACATTACACCTGGCAAAATAGGAACTTGTATAAAAAGGATGGCTTACACCCATCTTCTGTGGGGACAGATATAAGCAGTTTGAATGCTTTATTAGAAACCATTTATACCTAGGAGAGGGGGGCAGTGATACAAATAATAAAAATAGCTGCTCCCCTAACCAAAAAGTGTTGGGTGGCCAGTCAATAATGACAGATAATATAGCAACAGCAACAAATGGAAAAGAAAATATAAAAAGCAATATAAACATATCTAGCAATAATAATAATAAACTGATAAATAGGAGATTCATAATGCAACCTCTCAGCAATGTGTGCAAATGCTAGGAGCTTGGGAAATAAAATCCCTGAATTAATCGCAATAATGGCAAGGGATAATCTAGATATTGTGGGAATCACAGAATCATGGTGCAATGAAAATCATGACTGGGACCTAGCTATACCGGATTATAATTTATTTAGAAAGGATAAAGTATGAAACATTTGGGAGCAGTATTAATGTATGTTAGGGAAGGGTTAAATTCTACTTTAATAGGGTGTATTGGAGAAAAAACTGAGGCACTTTGGGTAACCATAGAAACCCAGGGTGTTATTCTTCGTACTGGAGTGATACATAGGCCACCAGGACAAGAAGAGGAAATGGACAATGTTCTATTGCAAGACATGGCATTAAAAGGGGGAGGCAATAATCATGGGTGATTTCAATCTACCTGATGTAAACTGGGATAAGTCTTCAGCAAGCTCCACTAGAAGTGGGAACATTTTAAATTCATTACAGGAAGTGTCCATTAAGCAACTGGTGAGATAGCCCACTCGCAAAGAGGTCATCTTAGATTTGATACTTACAAATGGTGACCGAATCTCAGAAGTAAGTGTGGGTGAGAACCTAGGATCCAGTGATCATCAAGCAGTATGGTTTAGTATAATGACTGAGTGAGAAGCGTGCCGAAAACGAGGGTGCTAGACTTTAGGAAGGCAGATTTTGTGGAAATGGGGAAATGTGCAAGTGATTCTTTGGCAGAGTGGAGGCACATGAAAGGAGTACAGGAGCATCGGGGAAATCTAAAAAAAAAATCATTATTAACAGCAACAGACCTTTGTATAAGAATGGTTAGAAAAAACCCCAGAAAAAGAAAGCCAATGTGGTTTACAAAAGAGGTAGCAACTACAGTGAAAGCAAAAAGATGGCCTTTCAGAATTATAAGTAATCTCAGAGTAATGATGACAGGGAGCTGTATTTTACAAAGCAGAAGGAGGCTAAAAAGGTTATCAGAGCAGCAAAGGAACAAACTGAGGAAAAACTGGCTCACTTGGTACAAAAAAGGGGACAAAACTTTTTTAGGTATATAAATGAAAGGCGAAAAACAAAGGAGGGTATCATAAGGCTCAAAACGGAAAATGGAATTCTTATTGAGAGTGAAAGGGCTATGGCAAATCATCTTAACAAGTATTTCTGTTCAATATTCACAAAAGAAAGAGAGGGGAAGGGTCCACTTTTGAATGGGAAGACTATTAATGCAATGGGGGCAATTACTATTACTTTCACTGAGGAACAGGTATTAAAAGAACTTTCAAAATTGAAAGTGGACAAATCAATGGGACCAGATGGGATACATCCGAGGATACTAAAAGAGCTTAGAGGGGTGCTGGCAAAACCATTAACTGAATTATTCAATCAGTCACTAGTAACTGGGGTATTTCCAGAGGACTGGAAAATAGCAAATGTCATCCCTCTGCATAAAAGTGGAAGTAGGGAAGAAGCGTCAAACTACCGACCAGTGAGTCTAACATCAGTAGTAGGGAAATTGATGGAAACACTGTTAAAGGAACAAATTCTACAGTATTGTAAATTCAGTAACTTACAGGATCCCAAGCAGAATGTATT
>WWET01008176.1:8788-31723 GCA_011038615.1 Limnodynastes dumerilii | reverse complement strand
ATCTATCTTCTTTTTGCACCAGCTACACACGCTCAGTCTTTTTCAGCTGCAGTGATCTGCATTAGCCATGGGCTGGCTAAAGGCACTGCATTTGCATTTACTCCGCCCTTTCTCTCCATAGCAAGACAGCTGCTTGCCACATAGGGCTTGATCCAGAGCTACGAAATTTCTCACGGTGGGCGAATGCGTACGTTCGACCGTGCGAATAAACATGCACGCCCCTAACACTCCCATAGTAAAGCACCTGCTTATGGCGGCTATACCCTACACTGGGTACTACCGTCGGCCGTACGAATTTTCGCACATAATACGCTGAGCGTACAGGCTTAGCACACCCATACTGTACAATTTAAATGGCTATCCCCGCCTCCCTGTAGTAAAACGAGCGCCCAGGCGACCATCGTACTGAACGCACGGCCCTCGAGCGAAAAATTCGCACACTATACAACCGCTATACGCTCATGTCGTCCAGCCGACTGGAAGCTGTCATACTGGGCATGCGCAGTGCGAATTTTCGTACGAAAATACGCAAAAAACTGTCGTACGCTCGCCCGTCGGACAGCAATTTCGTAGCTCTGGATCAGGCCCCTTCTGGGTATTCTTGACAAAGTATCCGCATCTACATTCCTTTTTCAGGGTCTGTACTTTATGGTGAAAATGTCAAGAGCCAGCGCCACCAACCAGCGGTTGCCCGTTGCATCCAACTTTGCTGTGGTCTGCACATATGTAAGGGGATTGTTGTAATAAAAAAAAGAGTGTAGTAAAAAAAAGAGTGTATGGCACCTCCTAGCGCTCTAAACTATAGTAAAACCACATGCTGGATGATAACAATAATACAAACACCCTATTCGGGGGGGTTGTTTTTATGTATGCACCTGTTTTGTATTTTACCCTTTAAAAGGATTTTTTAATTGGTAGCTATGTTTTATTTGTGTTAATAAATTTATGTGAACGTACTTCACTATGCTTTTCTCTTCCCTTTTTATATTTCTGAGGGATTGAGGAGGAAGACATCAAGAAGAAAGATTTTATTACACTCATCATTTAAAAGACAGATAGCTGCCTGCACTAGCATCTATACGGGACTTTTAATGAATTATACTCCGAATAGGGTGTTTGTATTATTGTTATCATCCTGCATGTGGTTTTACTATAGTTTAGAGCGCTAGGAGGTCCCATACACTCTTTTTTTTATTACTACTTGTTTTTAGGGGTAGGTAGAATCCCCTTGGTTTGGGACCCCCCAGCAGCTTTGTTTTTTAGCGCTAGGTCCTCCTTTTATTCATTTATTTTATTGTAAGGGGATTGTTGTTTGTGTGGACTTCAAATGGTAGCCCATATAAGTAGTCATGAAGTTTGTCAACAATTGCCCATTTAAGAGCCAGGAACTCCAATTTGTGCACTGGGTAGTTCCTTTCACTGAGTGAGAAACCTCGACTGATGTAATAGACTGGTCCTAAACTTCCTTCTTGCACTTGGTATAGCACTCCCCCAATTTCCTCAAAGGAGGCATCTACATGCAGAACATATGGCAACTCTGGATTGGCATAGGCCAGAATGGGTACTTAAATTAAACTGGTTTTCAATCCCTCAAAAGCTTGTTCACAATGGTTTCTCTTTCCAATGGGAGCCTCTTGGAGCTGGGTAACCCTGAATTAGATCTGTAAGAGGCTTGACAAGTTTTCTGTAGTTTGGAACAAACCATTTGAAGAAGTTTTCAAACCCCAAAAATTACCTTAATTCCTTCAGTATTGTTGGTCGAGGCCATTCTGCCACTGCTGTGATCTTCTCTGGGTCTGTTGAAATTCCATCTCGGTCCACAATATGTCCCACACACTTGACTTTGGCTTTGCAGAAACTGCACTTGTCAAGAGACAACTTCAACCCTTTTTGTATTAAGCGATCCAGTACTTTGAGAAGTCTTTCATTGTGCTCATCTAATGTCCGGCCAAATACTATTAAATCGTCCAAGTAGACCAGCACCTCCTGGAAATTCATGTCACCTACAATATCGTCCATGCACCTTTGAAAAGTGGCTGGAGCCCCTGTCATTCCTTGTTGCATTCTTTGCAACTGAAAGAATTCAACCGGGCAAATGAAAGCGGTTTTCTCAGCATCCTTCTGACTCATCAATATCTGATAGTACCCACTGCGCAGGTCCAGCACTGAAAACCACTTGCTTCCCTGAAGACAATCAAGGGATTCATCTATCTTAAGGACTGTGTACTGGTCAGAAATAGTACCCTTATTTAAGGTCTGGTAATCCACACACATCCGTATTTTTCCATTCTTCTTTCTAGCTACTACAATAGGAGATGCATAGGGGCTCTCTGATTTCTCAATCACATCATTCTCTAGCAACTCCCTTAAATGTACCGATCATCATCAGCGGGTGCTAGGCGTCATGAGCGCTCTCAAAAAGGCCTATCATCTGTCAACCTGATGCAGTGTTTCACCTCTGTTGCTTGGCTCAAATCCCAGTCCCCCAGGGAGAAGACAGCCTCTTTTTGCAGCATTTGCTCGATTTTTTGTTTTCTTGACTAGCATCACTTCCCTTAAAGCATTGATCAAAACTTCCTATTTTTAATTTGGTATCTTGTGAAGAGCTTTGTTTCTCTTTCTTTTTATAAGTGGCCAGACACATAGGATGGATCTTAAGAGTTTTACTATAACTTGCCCCTCCCACCTCTGGGCACCAGTTGGCTAGTCTTTCAAACAAGTGGAAGTTGGTTCCAATAATGGAATCAAAATGTGCCACCGTTGTTTATGTGACCCAAATACGATGGAAGGATGATAATCTCTATCTAATTTTCTTGTGTCTCACATAAAAGCAGACTGGGCTTATTCGCATCTCAATTTTTTTTTCGTCTGATAATTTTAGGCTGTTCTACCTCATAAACCCTGTGAAGCATCTGCAGAACTTCCTCCTCTGTCACTCCTTGAAAATCCCCATAGATCCCTTAACATTGAGTTGAGTCCACAGTCTCCTGTTCACACCACAGAAATACTACTTCTTTTATACCATCCATGGCATCTGTGCTGAGTAGTTTTTACTGAGAGTGTTTTCAAGATCTCAGCAGTGTCTCCACTTTAACACCCCCTTTGTTGATGTGTGTTGTAATGGTGTCTATATATTAAAGGATTTAGGTGCTTCTCACACTTTGCTAGCAGTGCCTCCACCCGAATCTCAGCTTTGTTTTCTGGGGAGTGTTCTGGAAATACACCAAGGGGAGATTCAGGAAATCCCTGGCCCAGTACTAATACACCGTGACACACTGTGTGCTGCAGAAACCAACCAGGTGCATTTATTGAACTAGGAAAACTACACGCAGCTTTTGTTATTTTTTATAACAGATAAATTGAAATGACATGAAAGAATAAGGTGAATACTATGATGATAAGGCAGCATAGATAAAAGTATAGCACCAGCTTTTAGCTTATACAATAAACAACAGGTTAGCACAATAACTCTTCATAAATCAATAATATGCACAGCATATGATAAAAGCATTGATTATCACAAACTTATACCCTGAGTCCATATGTATGTTTACTTAAATCTCTCATCTGCTTAACTGCCAGCTACACACTCTGGCCACACTCACACATACCAAACAGATGAAGCAGTGCACTGCAAGTTGGGGCCCTTCTCTATGAATTCCAGTATCTTGTAAATGTCAATTATCCAGGTTACAGTTTTACATTAGTCTTTGCAGTAAGGTACATGAGTCACAGTATGCAAATATCCCTGAAGCACTTAAATGTGATATCCTTGTATACTTGGCTTAACTGTATCCTGGGACTTGTAGTTCCACGGCTTTGTGTTACCAGAGAGAGAGCACAAGTCAAAAGTTTAACACTGGTGCATATTGGTGCACATTTACCTGCCCACCCATCTATCCCTGACTCTTCAGCCTTTGTGGCCAGATATAGGACCGGATTCAGACCCCCGCACATTTTCCGTGTGTGCGGGGGTCTGTAACTACGCGAGCGAGAGGGGAGTGCAAACGCTCTGTCACTCACCTCTCGCGTGTGGGCCTTATGGCAGCTTACGCTGCTATAAGCACGCCTTAAATGTAACGTGCGGATCAGCGGTCCATACGATCGCTGATCCTCTACAGTGTGGGAGCCCCCTCCCACACTGTACACTTAACATCCTTCCCCCCATGGGCAGAAGGGAACAGAACAAAGGGGTAGATCAAGAACTACGTGTGCCGTACGTTTATTCGCGGAGCGTATTTTCGTGCGCGTAAAATCGCTACACTCCCCGCGGCACACCCCTTGCACAGACGTATTTTGTCAAGATACGCTTTCCAAACCCTACCTTAACTTTTTCCAACGTAACCGTAGTCATACGCACATGTACGTATGGGCTGAACGAATTTACGCAGCTAAACACGCCCATACTGTACACTTTAAATACAGCCCCCCACCTACTTCACGTATTTCACACGTAATTTGGACTAACGTAAGTAATTGGGACTAACGTAAAATCGGCACGCCCACACGTAAGTATTTACGTGACAAATACGTGAATGGCCCATACGTTCACAATTACGCTACGTTAATGTGCGTATTTTCTATGTTGCCCATGCGCAGTGCATACAAAACAGCGATTTTACGTCTCAGCAACGCATAAATTCGCTCCGAGGCGTTGTTCTGGATCACGCCCAAAGTTACTATAGTAACTCTGGGGTAACATCTGGAGGGCGCATGCTCCCTCCAGGTAAGTCTGGTGACTTATGCATCTTGCGTGCGTAAGTCACCTAACATTATTAAATGTGAATCCGATCCTTAGTCCAAACCTCACTTGAAATACATAGATAGTTTGGGCCTGATCCAGACCTACGATGTAGTGCTGAGCGTACTAACGTTCAGCGTTACATCGTGGGACTCCCCCTGCCCTATCGTATTTACACTCCCTTATGCCGGCTGAAGGCTTCCCTAACTTCAGCCGGCGTAAGGGAGTGTAAATATGCTGGGACGGCGGCGTTAGTATGATAACGCCGTCCTCCCAGCCTCATTACTCTCCCTCCCCCGCCTCCCTGCACTAACCTCAGCGTAGTAACGCTGAGGTACGCCCCCTCCAGCGTTACTATGCTGAAGCTACTGACGGCCGATCTATGATCGGGCATTTCCGTAGTAACACCGGGCAACATCTTTTAAGCCGATCTTACGCTGCTGGCTGATGTTTTAATGACAGCCAGCGTAGGTCTGGATCAGGCCCTTTATCACCGTTACTTATCTGCACCAGTGTGGATCTCAGGACATGAACTTGATTTCTTCTCCAAGATGGCTGAAACTCCAAATATTCTTCCTCAGAGGTGCATGCAAAACCTCCTCCTTCAGATGGCAACTGTGACTTCCCAGCAGGTTCTGATCACAGCTCTCCTTGCACTGGAATTCCTCATAACTGCCAGTATTCTCTGTCCAGACCAACAATCCAGTGCCTTTCTGCTCAGGGTCACCTTCTCTGGGCTTCTCACACAGCTCAGTCCCTCTCAGAATCCTCTGCTCTCTCCTCTGGGGTTTCCCTGTCTCCAAAGGCACAGACCCATTAGGCTCTGCCTCCTTTTTACTGTAGCCTTCTGGGAGATGTAGTTTCTCCCCATGTACTGGAAAAAAGACAGTGTCCATCTCTCTTCACACTGAGGCAAAAGTTATTAGAAACCCCTGAGTGCTCAAACCCAACTGCAGCATCCGCAGGGGTTACACTTACCTTACACCCTGCGTATTTACCCTCGCTTACGCCAGCTCTAGGCTACCCTAACTTCAGCCGTTGTAAGCGAGGGTAAATACGCTGGGACCGGAGCGTATTTACTAAAACTCCTCCATCCTCATTACACTACCTCCCCCCGCCTACCTACATTAATCTTTGCATAGTAACGGCGAGGAACGCCCCCTCAGCCATTACTACGCTGCTCCTACGGACACCCGATCCTCGATTTACGCCGACCAACATCTGGCCAGCACATACACAGATTGGCTTTTCAGCTGATCTTACGCTTATGCCTGGCGTATTAACGCTGGGCTTCGTAGGTCTGGATCAGGCCCATAAGGTCTTGTTCGGGAATCAAACTCATGACATCAGTCCTGTGAGACACAAGTGCTACTCACTGAGCCACCATGCTGCCCATCTCGTTAATTTCATTTTCCCCTTTATTAATTAGATTCATTTTTCTGTTTTTTTTTATACATATTTTATAGTGTGCTATTAAATCTGTACTGCGTATTTTGTGTTAACTGTTTCTTACCACCATAGTTTATCAACTTATTAGTTCAGTTAAGTGATTTTTGTGCAAGGTTTGCTTGTGTATAGTATAGTTTAGTATAGTATATTATAGTATAGCATAGCTTTCATTGGTAGATGTTTTGTGTACATAGCATTTTACAGTGTTTTTATAGTAATATTGGTCCAGATCCTGAGCTACGTACGCTCTGTCGTAAAATTGCCAATTTGTATATACTGCATATGTGTGCGTCAGATGTTAAGCAACGTAACTCTGATCGTATATAACTTCAGCGTAAATATGAACAAAACGGCGGGTCATAGATACGACACCCGGAAATTCACTTTGTAGGCGGAGGGAAGCATTTAAATCATACAGTATGGGCCGGGTTAGGTCGTTACGTGCGTCAATCCATTACGTCCGTCCGTACTTACGCTTGGAAAAGTTAAGGTAGGGTTTGGGAAGCATAAATCGTGTAAAGTACATATGAGCGAGGGGAGTGCATAGTACTAACGATAGATAGCGTAAATACACTACGCCAACGAACGTAAAAAGAACTTAGGTCTGGATCTACCCCATTAATTTTAGTTTAAGTTTGACGTCCAAAAATTGCCTATTTTTGTCTAAAATGTCAATATTTTTCCATTGCTTTTTATGACAATGCGCACATCTCTGAGGTGCAAATGAAAAGGTAACAAGTGCAGAAAAAAACTGGTGAATTTTTTTGCTAAAGTACCAACTGAATACCAAAAATTCGCACCCCAATGGTTTTGATAGGGGGGAAAAATGTGCGTTATTTATATTTTAGGCGAAAAAGAGGCGTCATTGAATCGAGTGAAAAAATTAGATGCCTAAAACTGTATGCAAGTTAGCCTTATGAGCAGATAAAAAGGGGTTTGTGGTCAATTGAATCGGGTCCAAAGTATTTTAGCATCAGTTGATAATAGGCACTGCTTTATTGTTATGCGGGTAATGTATCTATTGTTAAGCCAACAATTGCATGGTGTATGGGTCTCAGCCTGGGATCTCTCGGGGAAGCACTGTCCTGAGGGCATGTGTATACTCTTGCTTGATCATTAGCATGCCACACATTACTGCAATTTCTTGTCACTTTCCCTGTAATTGCAGACAGCTGATGGCACTTTCACATTCCTTAAAAAAAAAAAGTAGTTGATGCATTACATAATCTATCAGCAGCTGGGGCATAACAGCATAAACCAGGTGGAAAAAAACCATAAACTATCAAAGTTAAATGAACCATAAACAAATTGATACTTTATTGGGTGTGTTATCCACTTTTCTAGGTGGTCCTGAGCCATGAAGTGAAGGACAGACCCTGGGTTCCGCTCCTGGTCAATAGATGGATGGTTAGGGTGGAATATATAGATATATAATGTGTAAAGATGGGGTGGACCGGCGCAAAATGGTGTATCACTAATAAATAAGAAATGTTGCAGTCATCTGCCTATATCCAGAGGTTTTATCCGGGGCTGTAGTCCTTAATAGTCCTGTAGGTGCCACAGGCCAAAATAAGATAAGAGGTTTGTTGTAGGTATTTAAGGTCTTAGGTTAGATTAGATAAATAATTTCTATAGTCTTTGTAAGACAATAAGGTGTTTGAAGTGGCAGTACTAGGTCCTTAGTAGTCCTCAATTTGTGAGGCAGGATATATATATATGGTTTGTTGTAGGTATTTAAGGTCTGCGCCTAGGTTAGATAAATAATTTCTATAGTCTTTGTAAGACAATAAGGTGTTTGAAGTGGCAGTACTAGGTCCTTAGTAGTCCTCAATTAGATTTGTGAGGCAGGGAGACAAAAGAAAAAGAGAGAGGAACGGACCATAGTGCATTAAAAGTGGTAATACTTTACTTCAATAAACATTAAAAGGTATTCAGCGTACCAGATAAAGGATGATAAAAAGCATGATAATAAATATAGCAATGAGCCAGTCCTACTATGCGCCGGCTATGCCCGCAACTGCCGCCTGCTGTCACCAATCCACTCAGTGGCTGCGATTAGGAGAAGAAAGCTGTCCTCGGCTGTTGATGCTGCTCAGGTAATTGTTAGAATCGTCAACCAACGCGTTTCGTCTGGGGCATAAGTCTGCCCTTCTCGACTTCCTCAGGGATTGTGATAAGGTAGGTGGTGTGGGACAGGCATATTTATTATAGGAGACCGCAGGAAAAGACTACCGATAAGGAAGATGGACCAATCAGGTGCTTTGTTTACAAGTGAATTGATTGACAGGTATCTATGTAACTTCGTGAAGTCCCGCTACAACATGATACAATGTATTTAAAAATAACAATGTTGCAAAGCATCAAAAAAAGAAAATTTAGATGGCAATATGTATTAAAAAAGAAAGATAAACATATGGGGCCGGATCCAGAACTACGTCCGTCTTCCATAGACGGACGTAGTTCACTAAACAGTAGCTACTGCGCATGCGTAGTAAATATTGTACACTATCTGCGTATCGTTTAGATACGTAGATTGCGTATATGCGGTCTAAAAGACCGCATGGTGTGAATGTATCGATAAAATAATGCATGAAAAAAGTAATGTCTAAAAGTTAAGTATATGCAATGAGTGGAGAGATTGGGATAAAAAAGTGAAGTAAAATAAAAATCAGTTAATCGACATAGAATATTGATTAATGGTACAAAATAGAAATGGCACATGAATGAAGAACATATAAAGAATATATAATGAATAGGCGCTAATCAGAAAAACATAAGAAGAGAGTGTAAACTATGAAAGACAATTAGTTAAGAATATAGGAGCTGGGTAATAATGAACTAACATAATAAAATAATGGGCATTCATATCAAAATTAATTTAAGCGGTAAAATGTATGAGGCAATAAATTAGGTCCGCAAGAAGTTAATTAATAAAAAGTTAGGTAATGGTAAACTGATCATGATAAATTGACAAAAAAAATGGCATTAAAAATGGGAAGTAATATCGGAAATGATTTAAACGGTAATATCGGAATATATACATACAAACACTTACATCTCACTGTGTGACTTATTTCATTGCATGGCATTCAGAACATTGAACATGGAGCTTGCTACAGACCTTCAGAGGTTTTTAAACATCTGTTATTAGAGTAATAACAAACCTAGACCCGTATTCAGAGTACCAGTCATACATTTACGCAATATACGTAAGAAAAAGATACGTAGATTACGTTAAAAAATGACCACGCATGCGCAGTAGTAAAAATCGCTAACGTATACGTCCGGTACTCTGAATACGGGCCTCCATATTCACACTGTGTGTACACCTCAACCTCAAAACATCTAACAGCCCACCAGGAGGAGGGAACATGGCTGAATTCCCTGGAAGAACACAGAAGGAAATCTGTGTGAGAGCCTAAGTACACCCAGGGCTGTGAAGCCTAAGTACACCCAGGGCTGTCAGTTGACACGTGCAACTGTAACATTTCTTAACTTTATTATGAGGCATATTTGACCAAATAAGAAAAAAAAGATTTTTCTCACAAATTTCACCTACCCCAAAGGCCAAATGCACTCCCCCCCCATTATCTTTCTAACAAACAAAAAAACAGCTAATGTAAAGGCATTCTGTAGACTAAGTTCTGCCTTCCCGAAAACTGATATAACATGTAGTCTTTTAAAAAAGAAAGTGTATAAAATTAGCAACAAAATTAGCAACAATTTCCACTTTTAACTATAAAATAGTAACCCAAGATGACAGAAGTAGACATGATTGTGCATTTGCACACATTGTGTAAGCTCTGCACCCTTTCTTAAAAATGTAAAAAATATGCACAAGTCAGAATCTGTCCCTCTGATTTTATATCTATTATGCATTCATAGTATAATAACATAATTTACATCTAAATTAACAATAAAACACTTGTGCTTTATGTTTTGCAGCCCTTGAGTCATGCAACTGAAAACTCATCAAATGTCTCATCGCAGCAGAGTTTTCCAAAGAAGCAATTTTTTAAATTCCGTGTTTTGCCTGGAAAATGGATTAAAGTTTGGTGTGATAGACTGACATTACTGGCACTGGTTGATAAGTAAGTATAAGGCCTATAGGCCTGATTCATACTTAAAATTGTTTTATGTATGCAAGCGTGCCTAAGTTACGCACTACTGAGGATAATGCACTCCTCCTGGCTCTCCCCCCGCTGGCACCTAAATTTGCTGATTTACGTGTTCAGAACCCTACCTTTACTTTTTCTTGCATATCTCTGTTCGTATGCATCGCCTTGTTGTACGTAAGTGCCTAACACAGCCCATACTGTACAATTTAAATGCTTCCACAATGTGTATAGTCGGATGTCACACCCTATCATAATCATGGAGTTATGTACAAGAAAGATCAGAGTTAGGATGTATAATATCTCCCAGGCACATGTGCTCTGCCTTCCCACAGCCAGATTTAAACATGCAACATTCGTAAATTAGCTTTCGTTATTGAGTCTGTATCAGGCCTTATGTTTAATTGACCATACATTGTGTTATTTTGAATATTATATTATGAGATTTCTTTTCTGAAGAACTTTTTTTATATTTAATAACACAAACTGACAATTTACAATAATGCTAGCAACTCAAGAATAATTCAACAATTTTACAAACAGAAAGACATTGCTTTTGTCATTGCAACAAGGCATTTGGATATGTGTGGACATTTTCTGATGCATGTGGTCGGAAAATACCAACTTTACAGTTTGTTGTCTATTAGAAAAATAAATATCATTGATATCACCTATGGTGCAGTGAATAGATATGGTTCCTGTTGTAAAACTTTATTATTCACATTGTATAACAGTAGGGTTGTTCCACATTAATTTTACAAGGTGGAAACACAATGAGTTTTCTCATTATAATGTGATTCTTTTTTTACCTTATGGTATTTATAAACCATTAAAAAAATACAGTATTATAACATCTCTCTGAAAATAAAGTGTCAATGTGATATATACATAGGAGGAATAAGGATGGTTAGTACAGTTGATTTCTATTGTTTCACATGCTATACATGTATCCACCTGCATTTAGACAACAAGTCAATGAGTGAACACATGCAAAATCACTCCTGTCTAAAACTACTAATGAAATCACTTCCCTGAGAATTCTATGTACCTAAATAAAGCCACCTTTATTTATTTCTAGATATATGGCAGTTGATCCAGCGGGGTCGGTTTTTAAGGCAAAATTGCAGGGAGAGAATGTTGCCCATTTGCCTGTGTATGCATCCATGCACTCTGCAAAATTTAAATGGAAAAAGGGACATTTAATTCATTAAAATTGACACAATAGCTGTGCTTCTGTGAAAATAGCATAGCAAGGGATGGTCATAGCTCAAGTCTGCAGGGGTTAGATGACTGCCCTTTTTGCTATGTCCTTTCCAGAGTTACAACCTCATTGGGGCTGATTCAGAGCTGCACTTACAACTTTTTTTTAGGTGCAAGTGTAGACCTGGGCAATACCATATTCAAGGAGAAGCAAATTTATATTGTGCAAAAAGAATTAGAAGAATTACAATTGAGAGGTGAAGTTTCTTAGCTCAACTCTATTTTATAGATTGAACCTAAAGCTATGCAGTATTTGAATTCTATGTGCAAAAGTAAAGTAATTTCCCTGCATGTAAAATAATTTAAATGAATTAGCACCCCTTACTTAGCAAAATGGCTTAACCAAGCAGTACACTTGCATCTATTTTGTCCTTATTCTTAAACTCTGGATCAGCTAGATAATTCAGATATTTGTGATGACTGTTCCTATAAATAAAACATTTTTTTTTCTTACAGAACTGAAAACATTAGAGAGGATGTCTTAACCATATTGCTTGCCATCCTTGTTTCATTTTCTGGGTTTTTGGTGCTACACCAGGAACTCTTTAAAGATATATGGATTTTGCAGTTTTGTATTGTTATCGCTAGCTGTCAGTTTTGTCTTCTTAAGGTAGGAAAGCTACTAATTATCTTTTCCATCCTGCCATCCAGTCTTCTCTTCAGATTGTAAAACTATACATGATCATTTTATAATTATTTCATAAATGGGAAAAAAAAGCTTTAACATGATGTATACTCTAATAGTCATTTTGCATATTCACGCTTCTCACATCCTATTGTTTGATAATTATAAATGATGTTTCACTTTAATAAATCATAATATCCAGGCTTACATCTACAAACATTGCAGCCACTTATTACATATCACAAATAACAAACAGATAGTTGTATACAGGTTTTTAAGAAAAATTTGACCAGTACTTACCTAAAGTTAGAATTTGAAAATGCCAATAGCTGCTTCCATGTTAAACAAAATAATGGTTACTCAGATTAATTTATAGACCACTAAAGATAAGCACAGAAAAAAATATGCCCCAGTACAGCAAATATTACCCAGTAGCTCACCTGCCATTCTGTTTGTAAAATAAATATATATTTGAGCAGTCACCAGTTTGTGTCACTGCGTTTAGAAGAATGTTTGATGTCAGCAGCTGGTGTGCAGAAGCTTTTGTTTCAACAGAATTAAAGAAGGAATTAAGAGCTTTTTATGAGACTTAAAGATTCATATTGAGGGGCCAATTTAAATACAATAAAGAAAAAATAAAAAGTTTTATTGTGGGGGCATATTGACTACAATTATTCCTCTTTAACTGTGCTTAAATAACCCTCTATAATAGGTCTTTATATGACAGCAAAATATACTGAGCAGCCACAATGTAAGTTTTCAATAAACAAATGGTCACATTCTATGTATCTAAGCTTTCTATAACAGATTACTGATGCCTTTACCAAAGAGTTTTGAATCGGCCCCATTGTATTTTCTTATTTCTTTTTTTTTTCAGGTGACATATCCCCATCTTTTTTTTTAAACTTTTTTTTACCTTGATTAACATGTTTTATTTATCCAATCTATGTATTTCAGTTTTTAGACAGTTTTGCTCCCTTGTCACTTTTGTACCTTCTCCCCATGTACACCACACTATAGGTGTTACAAGTATTTTCTGGATGATATTGCTAGCTTATCTTCAAATTATGCTTCCATTCCACCGATTTAGGACATCTCAAAGTTTTTTCTTTAAATGGTATGGGCCTGGGGGGCAAAGTGTGCTACAGGATGAAGTGAGAAGTGTTCTCCTTGGCTCCCAACTCCAAACCTGTAAATATCCTGAAGTACCAATGGGAACCCTGCTTATTTTATCCCAAATGGCTGCTATACTCATCTGCTGCTCCCTGGGAACCTCTGTGTGGATCCGACATCCGGCAGTGATTTGGCGCCTGAGAACGGGTCGGGCAGGACTCCTCAGCTGCAGTATGTGTACCTGAGCGAGCAGCGATGGTGTGGCCCTCCTCTCCCCTCCTGTTGATCTCCAGCTGTGTGTGGCGGTGCAGTGACTGGTGGGTGTGCGACCCTGCTCCAAGTCCCCCCTTGAAATCATATTACCATTTTGGCGTAAAAATTACCCTGGCTTCGTCATAGACAAGACTTCCTGCATGTACTGGGCTGCAGCAGAAGGGATAAATCCTGACAAATCCCCTGTTCCTCAATTTACTGTGGCTCATTTATGCACAGATATTACCTAAGCTACATATAGGGCACCCTTTGGAGTTGTAATTGCCCTCAAATCTTTCTGTCTTTGTGGATTACAACACTCTCCACTGGTGGGAGGTGTGTTCACTCAAATTGAGTAATTGGGACTTCAGTTTCTCCTATTCATGCTGATATATACTACACTGTGTAAGTGACTCCTGTGTGCAGGTTAGAATCTGCCTTGCTGTCTTTGTGGATTACAAACAGTGTTGCCAACTCTGAAACATAAAACAAGCAACCGAGACATTAAAAACAAGCCCAAAACAAGACCAATCCAATCCGAAAAAGCCCAAAAACAAGCCCAACTATATATATAATTATCCTGGTTTTTAGACCTCGCACATATATAGATATTTGTTTTGTTTTTTTACAAACCCCTATCTGATTCTATCTAGCTATCTAATTCTTTCTATCTATATCTGCAATACACAGTAAATTAATCCGTCTCCTCCTATCCATTATTATGTTAAGCTCCCCTCTGCTCTAGCCCATACTAATCTATTGTATGCATTCACACCTCATTCACACATTATTTACAACCTATTAACCACTCCCTTCCCTCCTTCCCATTCACACCCTATATACTTTACCTGGCCTTTATCTTCTCCCCCGCTGCTCTGCCGACACCTGCAAAAAAAAACCCAAAAAAACAAGCCCAAAAACCGCAACCCGCGGCCAGCAAAAAAAAGCCGCGACTCAGGAAAACAACAAGCCGAATTCCGCTTGTTATAAGCGGACTTGGCAACTATGATTACAAACTACACTTACTTGGTAGACCTTCAGCAATACAACCCAGGCTTCCTCTAATTGCACCCTGTGGTTTCCCCTCTGAACATTTATCGCTGTCTAATAGTTCTTGGGTGCAGAACTGCAGCCATTTTTTTTGGCCTGTGCGGCTTACAAATTTCTTCACTTATTGACTTTGTTAAAACACAGTCGGCTGGATATTGGAATGACGATAACCTACGTGGCTTTCCACTCCACTCAAGAAATTACACTACACCTCCAACCCATCAGGGGAAGTCCAGCCACGCTGCGGCTGCTGCCGTCAAATTGGATAAATATGCTTGGGGGTCTCATACAAGCTCTTCACAGAGTCAGTCCGCCTCTCATCCAGAAACCCTTGTACCCGGAGCCTGATTAGCCTGCAGATTCATCAGCTCCTGCCCCACTCTGTCACAATTGCTTCAAGCCATCACAGACTCTGACCTTAGAGTAATGGGAAAAATTGGTGAGATTCAAGTTGATCTCTCTGTAATAAGACATAAGCATCAGAAAGTCTGTGATAGTGTTGGGGAAGCCGAACACCAAATTTCTACCCAACTTACTGCTCAGGTTTTGGATTGAAAATCTAAGATCACCGATCTGGAAGCTAGACTGCGGTGCAATAATATTAGGTTTGTCAGATTCCCGGAGAAGGTGGAGGGCTAGGATCCAGTCGGTTTCTTAGAGGGCCATCTCATCAAAGAATTTGGTAGGGTCCACAGAGTGCCCCCACAGCCTCCTTGCCCAGGTGCTCTCCCTCGCGTGCTGATTGCAAGGTTGCTTTACTACCAAGACCGGGACAACATTCTCCGATTGCTCTGTCAACAAGGCCCAATGAAACTCTACAATGCAACATCTCTGCTTACCCGGACTTTGCCACCGATGTACAAAAAGACTGAGCTCAATATCTTCCTGTAAAAAGGCGCCTGAGGGATCTCCAGTTACTGTACACAATGTAATGCAATGTTATTCCCTTCTCATCTGAGAGTGAAGATGGACAGCGCTTCACATTTCTTCTACTCTCCCCATGAAGTTCAGGACTAGCTAGATAGAAGGGGTGGAAGGAGAAGTAGCTCACTTCCATGATCTTCAAAAGGGAACTGTTTGTCTTGTACACTTGTCCATGCTGATGGTATCCTTTTCATATGCTTGCCATTCCTCTCAATTTAAGATGCCAGTATCTAATATGTTCTCCAGGTGCCCTTTGGATGTCTAATATGTTTAAGTAGGTCAAAAGATGTCTAAAGTTAAGCTGTGTATATATGCTCCTTCTGATATATTAGGGGTTACCACCAAAGGGGAGATAACCTCTTATGTCTAGCTTAGGTAATCAGCTCGCTGGCTAGGAGAATCTTCTTTGTTTTATATAGGGGTAAGTTTACATGTTCTGGATGAAGTATTACTTATTTTTGAGAGGTAATACAGGTTGGGGTGCATTTTGTGGAAAAGTTTAAGGGTAGTGGTCCCATAAAACTCCTTTAATGCAGAATAAGAGAGTATATTTTTTCAAATGTCAATGCATTACTCCTTTCCATGTTATATGCAAAGTTTTAAATATTACATGTTTTACTAATACTAGGGTTCATCCCTTGTTCTTTTTTTCCTCTGTTGCCTGCTTCTATTTAATACCTTAATGGCAAATTCACTGAAAGTCATGTCCTGGAAAACGATGGGTTAAACAATAAAGTCAAGCGCTCCCTAGTTCTTAATGAAATTTGTAAGCGTAAGGCAGATATAGTGTGTCTAGTTAAGACCCACTTTGTGGGTTGTGAAGCCAAGAGGGCTGTTTAGTGACCTTTATTGGGTCTGTGTCAGTTTAAGATGTTTTATTGCAATGTCAGCTTACATGGTAAATGTTACAAAGTCCTTGTTAGCTTGACTTTTTGGTCATATTTGCCTATTAAACTCTGTGTAAAGTCTGAATACAGTTTAAGTGTTTCAGACTCTGTTTATGTGTGGGTTAACTATTACATAGATAATCCAAATATAAACAGTATTGTTTTTCCAGAGAGCAAAGTTTAGGGGAGTAAGCTCAGCAAAAGGTGTATAAAAAATAATAGCATTTTATGCTAGAATGTCAGCCTATTCTTCCACGCCCAGACTGACTCACTTTATACCCTCTTGTCCCCCTCTGCTACCCTTTTACCCAATCCCCACCTGGTGGCTCCCTCTCAACCTCCAAGCTTGACACCTCACATTTTGCCTTGCGTTCTATGCTTGCTTCACTTTATTGTTTTTCTGTGATATCTTTATAGTCATATTGTATTTAATATATACTATGCTGTCCATCCCTACCCTGTATGTCTGTACTGTATTTTGTTGTATTTTGTATGGCGCTGCGGACACCTTGTGGCACCTTATAAATAAACAATAATAATAATAGTAAATATGTTGTATACCTTATGACCTGTATATGTGGCCTTCAATGTGTGGGTCGAATGACCCGCATGTTATAGCTACGTTTTATGGAACACAGGTGGAATATATTAAACAAGAACTTGAAGCATAATATGACCAAACATTGGGTTAAAGCACATACAGATCAATCATTTTCTTTTTTCTGTAATAGGTTGGGGGGTGACCATTTTCAGAAACTGCAGGAGGGAGGCCTTCTGGATACAGACATTGCAAACACTGTATCCAGAGGGTCTCAATGAAAGTATTGATTTTGATTATTAATTTTATTTTATTTTTCATTATTAATGTTTATATGTTATTAATTTATCTTTACACTATTGATTAGCTGAACTTTTTTACAATTATTTGAAATATGTTATAATTGTAAATTTTTTTACTTTCATGTTTGGTGACTTACTCATTTATAAATAGGCTAGGGAATTTTAGTAAATAAAATGACCTCTACTGAGCAATGGCATAATATATAGAATGATTTAAGATTTAGCACCTTTCATTGATTTATGGTGAATATAGGATCTCTTAAGGTTGAATATTATGGCATGAACTTTGGATCATTATGATTAATATGTACTAATTATTAATTTAACACTTTGTAATATATGTTATATTTATTTATTTATTTATTTATTACTATTTTTTATTATTATAAATTTTTAGTTCTGGTTGTATTGTACCTATTTTTGAGACAAAGCCTGAGCCCATATTGTGCTTTATGCTATGGATTTTTGAAAATTATAATGTCTGGAGGGATTATCTCTATGAGAATAAAGATCTTGCATGAACTGATATGCTTATAAAGGAGATATGACTGCCATCTGATGGCTTACCTGTGTAATAAACTGTTCCTTGTCATAAGAAAAAAAAAAAAAAAAGTCAAAATGTTTTTAAATGAAATCTAATATACACCAATACCAAAATACTTAAACATTTGTAGATGTATATTTCTAGTCGATAGGATTGAGAACGTTATAGTATCTTTCTTATAGTCTTAATGGAAATCTTTTCCCAGTGCTTGTGGTAGTACCTTTGCCCCTGAACCCTGGGAGTGTAACCAGGTATGCATTAAGTAACTCTATTTAGGTGTGCAAAGGGTGAACAGCGGATATCCTTCTGAAGAAACTGTATGTCTAATACGGTGAAACGCGTAAAGGTGTTTACAGAGACTGGCTAACCTTCATAACTTGCTTCTCTGGTTCATTAATTCAGCTGCCAAATGAGCAGAAAGACATTACTTTTTCTGCAGCAGAACTGTCTGAGCCTGGAATAGGACATTACTTTTGACCATCTGAACACCTGTGTGAAATCCCCTACATACTGGAAGCACTTTCAACATAGCAGTAGGTGACGGTACTGCCGGGGAGGTGGGGACCTCCTATATACAATTGATCCTGCAGTGCTAAACCACAAAATTGCTACATCGTTACACAGTGGCAACAACATGATATATGGGTAATGTAACCCTTTGCTATCCTGACAATTAATTTATTTAATCTGATGACTGCAGTTTATCATATGCTCTATTCATTTGAATTGACAACAAGGGAAAAATACGTGCCTTATTTGGACTATCAGTGGCTGATCCCTTATTACTATCCAATACCTTGATGTGGCAAAAATAGAATCATATGGATTAGTTATTTCATCACCTCTTTAATGTTTGGAGAGCTATGAGAACAGCACCAATAATAGCACGGAATTAATCTGATTTATTTACTGTTTTGAGATTTGGATAACTGTGAGCACAAATAGGTCTTTAATCCAGAGTTTGTCCATCCTTCTGCAGCTAAGTTTTTCTACTTCACTTAGACTCTAATGAGAGTGGAGCAAGTTCTATACAAGTTATGTGCACACATTTAAAGTTCAGAACCAAGTGTCGACACTTTAATCCAATTTTATCCCTGCAGGGTTTATTTTCATATGTGTGTATATCTTATTCAATATTAGCCTATCTTTGTATATTTTTAATTTTATTGATTTATTTATTTATGTTTTATGATGTGTAATAAAATATTGTAATAATAATCACTGGGAAAATAGTTTTATTTTTTATACATTTTTGTACTCCCATTAGCGCTTGCCACTTCTTTTCTTGTTTGCAGTTTTTCTAAACAGGGTTGGCATTCCCTGTATTAGTGGTTTGAGCGCTTAGGGAATATTTAACTTAAAACACTGGGAATTCACAGCTTGCCAATTAAATTGTATAAGAAATGTAAAGATCTTTTTATTCCCAAATTGCTGGATTTCTATAACACCCTGCTTGAAGTTAATTATTTACCACTTTCTATGTCAGAGGCTCTCATTGCATTTATTCACAAAGATCCAGTCATTCCAAACTCTTATAAGCCAATGTTCCCACTATCCATAGATATAAAGATGCTGGCCAAATTATTATCCTGCAGATTAAACTGCATGATCGCATCCAATTTACACTCTAACCAAACTGGATTTATGCCATGTAAATCCACAACCAAAAAAACCACCAATCTTCGCCGTCTTTTTACCCAGAACCATTTCTGCTGGGGTGGGGCACAAGACAAGGCTGCCCACTTTTGCCAACCCTTTTCACCCTCGCTATTGAACCTCTAGCATGTCTCATACAGACAGATAACAATATAGTTGGCCTCCTAGCCGACGAGGAGGTCGACAAAATAGCACTATACGCAGATGACATGCTACTGTTCCTGGCGAGGGTAGGAAAAACTCTTCAGCCTTGCTTGATGTTGTTAAACTATTTGGAGTGTACTCTGGATTGAAGGTTAATAAGGAGAAATCTAGCATATTTCCACTTCACAAGACACATCCTGTTAATGTTCCTACTTTCTGTCCTTTACAGGGAAATATAGATTCAAATATATCAGATTACTCATGAGGCCTCTGATTACTTTACTCAAAGCTTAGCTCCTATCACACAATGGTTTGCAGCCAAAATGCGCACATGGGGCAAGCTTCCGCTAAACCCTACAGGCAGAATAAATCTAAAATGGCAGTTTTTCCCAAGTATCCATATGTCCTCCAGCATTCTCCACTACTGATACCCCACTCCTACTTTAGATTCTTGAATACACATCTTCTCTCCTTTGTATGGGTGGGTAAATGTCATAAATTGTCCTTGTCTACTCTATGCAGAACTAAGTAGATGGGTGGTCTGTCTTTTTTTCAGAATTTATGGGCATACTACTTAGCGGCTCAATTATCTCAGTTAATCCCATGGTTTAGGGATCCTGGTAATGGGCTCTTGGGGGCACTGGTGTGCCACTCAAGTTGGGGTTCCCTTCTCTCCTTTTCAGTTTCTATTGGCCAGTGGAGATCGCAGTCAAGCACTCCCGCTGGCCTCCCAGAACTATGCGGACTTCAAGGCCGGGGGTTGTGGATCCAGGCAGGTCTCTCCATGTTGGGACAACTATATTCAGATAGTGTACTTAAAACTTTTGAGCAATTAAGAGGTAAATTTCAATTGAGGGATGTACATTTATTTAGATATTTACAACTCAGGCATGCCCTAAATACTCAGTTTATGGGTATGGTGCCATGGATACAACCCTGTCCTATAGTAGAGTTAGTTAAAAAGCAGTGTATAAAAAAAAAAAAATTCTCCTTCGTATATGGCTTCATTGAGGACAGTATAAATTCTGGCTTTTTTTCTGAATTTATGGGAATACTACTTAGCGGCTCAATTATCTCAGTTAATCCCATGGTTTAGGGATCCTGGTAATGGGCTCCTGGGGGTACTGGTGTGCCACTCAGGTTGGGGTTCCCTTCTCTCCTTTTCAGTTTCTATTGGCCAGTGGGGATTGCAGTCAAGCACTCCCGCTGGCCTCCCAGAACTATGCGGACTTCAGGGCCGGCGGTTGTGGATCCAGGCAGGTCTCTCCATGTTGGGACAACTATATTCAGATAGTGTACTTAAAACTTTTGAGCAATTAAGAGGTGAATTTCAATTGAGGGATGTACATTTATTTAGATATTTACAACTCAGGCATGCTCTAAATACTCAGTTTATGGGTATGGTGCCATGGATACAACCCTGTCCTATAGTAGAGTTAGTGAAAAAGCAGTGTATATATAAAAAAAAACAAAAACAAAAAAAACTCTTCTTCGTATATGGCTCCATTGAGGACAGTATAAATAGTGGTGACCTCTCTATCCTAAGTTTAAGGTTGGAGGCCGATGTAGGGGTAATCCGAGATGAAGATTTGTGACAGGCCTTGGCGTGCAGTAGGGAGGCCACTTTCTTTGTCAGATACTAACAGATTCAATTGTATATTCTACATACTTGCTTACGTATCTTTGCAAAGACTGCTCAAAATAGGCCTGCAAGGAGATTCACTCTGTCTGAAATGTGGGGAGTTTGGAATGGATTTTTGGCACTTGTGGCCGTATTCAGAGATCCATTTTTTAAAAGTACGCAATTATGCACACGCACGTAGCAAGGCAACACCTATGACACTCCCTTCACACTGACGGGTTGTCTTTGACGTACGTGTGCCATAGGGCACCCTTATGTCTACGTGTGTAGTTACGGCGTACGTCAAGGTACAAACGTGCGTATCTATCTAACCGCGCCCTCAAATGGCCATTTAAATGCATTGCCCCGCCCTGTCTCACGTATGTCCCCAAGTGCGATTCACATGTCCGTGCCTAAAGCACTTATGTGCATATATTCTACGTAACTTACGTAAATAAAGTTACTACGCATGAGCAATTCATCCGGTCCTAAAAATATGCACGCAACTCCATGTGTGTGAATATGGTCCTTGGTTTGGACATATCCTAATATCCAAAAGTTTTATGAGGAGGCATGGAATGCTATCTGCTCCTCGTTTCCTCTATTACCTCCTCTGAACCCTAAAATCTTTTTGTTTAGATTTAAGCTGGTGGAAGACCACTCCACCACTTTATATCGGTACATAAGTATATTATGCACCTTTGCCCTTGCATTGGTGACTAGGAAGTGGATGCCACTGAGTGCCCAACTTTCCATAATTGGGTTGGATTAGTTAATACTACTCTGAATCATGAGAGATTTGTCCACAGCAAGCGCGGATCTCTGGATCGTTTCCACAAGATTTGGGCCCTGGTTGGATTTGCCCTTTGTTATTTTGCAAGAGTAAGATCCTGTTGCTGCATTATACATATCTGCTATATGTCAGATGGTGTGTTGTACTTACTACTCTTGTAGCCTCCTCTTTTCATCTTTTCTAAAAACTGTCAGATATGTTGGTTACTCCCACAACCCTCTTCTCATTAAATAATACTATTTAGTATCGTTTAATACTCTTGCCTAAAACTTTGCATTCTCCTCTAAAATGATTGACTACATTGCCATTTATTCTATTTGTTGTAATGTCATGTTACTGTCTATTGACTTATTATACTTTAATCTGATTGTACTGGTCTCTATGGAACCCTACTTGGATGGGACATAGGGGGATAGGATTGTTGTTGTGGGATTCTTTGGGCCTCATTTACTAAAGTCGTGTTTGAAGCGCAATTTAAATCAATCATCATCGCTGAATTTTAAGCGTTTTAGTTTCTTCAATCGCCGTATTTACTAAGCGTCGATTTTGTAAATCAATTTTGTATTTGCAGTGATGATGATCGATGATTGCAAAAGCGCACGGTCTTCATTTTACACAAACTCGCACGACTTATATCTCTTCAATGTTAATTTCTATGTGTTTTTTTCTAAGTTCAAAAGCACCCATTTTTCATCTCGCGTGACTTCAACACGTCAGATGATGCCACAGTACATCTATAAAAGGGCCTTTGGATCAAGAAGAAGCCACCATTTTGTGTTTTACACTGTGGCTTGTGGATGTTTGAATCTTCTCCAGTATCAAAAATTATTGGAAATCAATTCAAGTATTCTAACTTTCTTTGGAGATTAGCATGTAAGTAGAATGTTCATGACATATAAAAACGTTTATACTCCTGTGTGT
>WWET01008175.1:11446-23016 GCA_011038615.1 Limnodynastes dumerilii | reverse complement strand
TTACAATTTAGGATACCCTTATATTTATCCCAAGCATGTTTACACTGTTCTACTGTGTTACCTCAACCACCTCAGATGGGAGAATATTCCACTTATCTACCACCCTCCAGTTTATATCCATGCCCTCGTGTTCTATTATACCTTTTCTTTTGAAAAATGGTACCCTCCTCTAGCTGGTCACAACCCTTGATGTATTTGAAAGCTGCTATCATGTCCCCCCTCTCCTTTCTCTGCTCCAAGCTATACATGTTTAGTTCCTCTTGCCTTTCTTGGTATGATTTGTTACAAAGGTCATGGACCATTTTAGTTGCTCTTCTTTGCACGGTCTCTAATGTATTTATGTCTTTCTGGAGATATGGCCTCCAGAACTGAATGCAGTATTCTAGGTGAGGGCGTACCAATGATTTATAAAGGGGCATCACTACTTCTCTCTTTCTGCTACTAATTCCTCTCCCTATGCAACCAAGCATCTGACTTGCCTTTCTCATTGCTTTGTTACATTGATTGGCTACCTTTATGTCACATGAAATAATGACTCCTAGATCCCTTTCCTCGTCTATAGTTTCTAATGTAGCTACAGATTACACATAAAGCGACACCATATTTAAGTTCTATGAGCAAAAGTAAAGTATTTTCCCTGCTTGCATAAGATTTAAAATCAATTAGTCCCCCATATTTTGCAAAATGGTGTAGCTGAGCTGTACACTTGCACTTGCTTGGCCCTTACTCCGAAACACTGGATCAATCTCCTTATCCTCAGTCACCCCTCTTCAAAGACTGCACTGAATCCTTGTGTTCCTTCATAGCTACATCAGCGGTCAGACAAGTGCTGATTAAGACACATAAAAAGGGTACAATTATTCTTTTAAACCCTTGTCTTGAGCCCCTGTTCCAGCCTTTGTCACGTTTGTGCAAAGCTGGTGCCTTGTCGGGCATCACAAAGCACAGACAAACTAAACGGTATTGGTAGCGCTCTGCTCTTGCCCAGAACACATAACCTTTAATATGATGCTTTTAGAGAAAGATGCTGCAAATTTATTGTACAATGTTATCCTTCAAGATGAGTCATCTGCAATAAATTCTGCTGCTCAAATTCTATTAAGAATCAAGTCTGGAAGGTTCATATCTCTGTAACCATGACATGCCCCGATAAACACATCAATCAATCTCCAAAAACAGAATTTTATGGGTACGAATCTAGTTATAAAACAAAATAATATTTCTTTGCATAAAAATAAAGTTATGTGGACAGTTTAATGGGGCAAATATAAGCCTATAACCAGTGGTGGGATTCAAATAAAGTAACAACAGGTTCTATGTCCTAGGGGTATATTTACAAAGGTCACTTTTGGCTGGCGATTAACTAAAGGGCGCTTTTCTTAGGCGATTTTTTAATCACCCACGAGAAGCTTCAAAGGCTTATCCATGCTGTGCTGATAGAACTACAAAGCTCAGCATTGCTTAGCCTTGAAGTAATATCAGCGTCAGCATGGTAAGCCTTCTAAACATGCTGCGCTGTGTGGGGTGCGTTAAAAAGAAAAGTCTGTACAAAACATACAGTTAGACATTAATATACGTGTGTGTGTAACATGAACATATTCCCTGGCTAATAATGTCCCCTAATGTGTGAACTTACCTCCGGTGGCCACCGTGTAATATACTAACTGCGTATGAATGTATTGGGGTTGATTCAGAGATGCGATTGCGAAAAGATCGCAAAATATACGCACCTTAGCTAAGATCTTACCAGGTTACAGCCCACTGCATAAACAGTCACTCCCCTTGCAAACAGCGGCGGATCTTAAAGTTAGACCACCATTGACTAACCCTAACTCTGCGCTGTCATTTGAGATCTTAAGTGAAGTAGTAGCGTTTATTTGCGATCCTAAGTGTCTGCCCGCGCCCACTTTCCCTCATTTCCCTGCCTCCCCCCGCCCATTTCCATGCAAATCCTTAAGATCTTAAACTTCCGCAGCACTTAAGATCTTAAGTGCTTGCGATCGATTCAAACTTACGCTCTTAGCGAAGTTACGCTCCTAAACTCTACGTAGACGGCGTTGCACTATTACTACGCATGCGCAGTTATGCAAATTTTCTAAGATCCTACATATACGCTCCTAAGTTGCGTAAAAATCGTATCTCTGAAATAGCCACATTGTGTGTTGTACAAAAAGAATAAAAAAAAATTTGACACTCACCATTTTACTGTCATCGGGCCAGATCCAGAACAACGCATCGGAGTGAATTTACGCGTGGCGGAGACGTAAAATCGCCTATTTCTAAGTACTGCGCATGCGCACTATAGAAAATACGCTCATTAGCGTAGCGTAATTGTGAACGTATGGGCCGTTCACGTATTTGTCACGTAAATACTTACGTGTGGGCGTGCCAATTTTACGTGAGTCAACAATACGTTTGATTTATGAAGTAGGCGGGGGTTTGTATTTAAAGTGTACAGTATGGGCGTGCTAAGCGGCATAAGTTCACGCAGTCTATACGTCCGTTAGCGGACGTACGCTGTTACGCGGAAAAAAGTAAAGGTAGGGTTTGGGAAGCGGAACTCGGTGAAATACGTACATTCAAGGGGTGTGCCTAGAGGAGTGTATAGAACATACGTGTTCGAATATACGTTACGCATGGAAACATATTGCACACGTAGTTCTGGATCTACCCCATCATTCTTGGGACGATTTGCTTGGAGTTGTTTTTCTTCTTGTCATGGAATCTTCTCCAGTTGCTTGAAGATTCTTCTCCGGTTGCTAGAAGTGTCATCTCCGGTCCTCTGTTCCGCTCCTCGGCCTCTTCAGTACTTGACCCGACGAGAGGCTCCTGCGTCTTCTTCCGTGGCGCTCCTAATGACCATTTGGTGGCTAGAAGGCAGCATTTTATATTAATGATGATGTCAGAAACACTACAGCCCCTAATGTAACTTACTTCATCATTAATATAAAAGGCCAGTAGTCCCCCCAGTATCTGCCATCATGTGTCCAGTCCTCCCAATATGGCCATCATGTACCCAGGCCTCCCAGTATTCCCATCAAGTGTCCAATCCCCCCAACATCCCCCATCAGGTGTCCAGTCCCCCCAGAATCTCCCATCAGGTGTCCAGTCCCCCCAGCATGACCCAAGTGCTGCTGTTTGTTTTGTGTAGTATAGGTGCAAACACAATCTGATGTCTCCAATGCTTGGCGTTGATGTAGAGAGCACAGGGGAAGGGCCAGTGGTGGGATTCAAATAAATTAACTACAGGTTCTATGTCCTAATGACCATTTTAAGTGTACCGAAAGGTAGTTTACTAATTCATGCATTTAATACTCAAATATAAACAATAAAAGAGGTACACAAAACTAGATTGTTATAAAAAGAGTTTTAAAATAATGAAAAAATATTAACACCTGAAAAACTGTTATTGAAAATATTTCCATATTGCTGTTTGATTGTCCTCACTCCCCAATCAGGTGTCCAGTAGTCCCCTCCAGTATCTTCTATCATGTGTCCAGTCCTCCCCAATATGGCCATCAGGTGTCCAGTCCCCCCAGCATCCCCCATCAGGTGTCCAGTCCCCCCAGCATCCACCATCAGGTGTCCAGTATTCCCCCTATTGTTTTCATTAACTTACCTTCGACATCCCGCTGCTCTTCTCAGGCTGCAATGCTGCCTCCGCGGCGGGACACGGACTAGCGACGGCGGGCGTAGGTCTGGATCAGGCCCATGGTCTCTAGTGTACGGACAAAAATAGCCATGCTTTTGGATTTTAACCACGCCCACTACCTCAAGATTTTCATCTCAACCACACGAATTCCCGAAGACCTGATGGGTGCACAGACAAAACACACAGGGGTGCTGCAGGGGTGGCCTTAGGGGACGGGGGGGGGGCATGTCCAAATCCTGCACAAGGGCCCCCTCACTCCTTATAATGCCCCTGGTTGTGACCAAATAAGTGTACAAGAGTAGTGTTGCACACTGTATTCTAGACGTTACGGATAGTGAACACAGTGCTCAGTAATATGAACACTGGGGCTGGTGCAAATGTTCTGATGTAAACAGTCCTTTTTTTAAAAGTGCGTTCGAATTGATCGGGGGCACTTAGGGCCTGATCCAGACTTCCGCCGATGCGCTGTGTGAGCTAACGGCGGCGGCCGTAGTTCAGGATCAGCCCCTTACTGTACATTGCCTACGTTCCCTAACCCCTTCCCTCTCTCAATACGCCCCTCAGAATGCAAGCCGCCAACGCTTGAGTCGCTCTCCGTTCTGAACTGGCCGTGACTGCGTGCTTGTCAATTCTGAGAACGTGCAGTGGATAATCACGCAGAAAACCATCAGGTCAGCAGGTGGATCAGTGAGCATTGGTACTGAGGGGGCAGAGTCACAATGGGCCTGATCCAGACCTAAACTGGAAGGCGTTAAGACGCCAGCCAGAAGCGTAAGATCAGCTTAAAAGCCGATCTGCGCATGCGCTGTGCAGATGTTGCTCGGCGTTATTATGGAAACGCGTACTATCACCGTAGTAACGGCTGAAGGGGAGTCCCTCGCCGTTACTACGCTCAATTTAGTGTAGGTAGGCGGGGGATGGAAGTTTAATGAGGTAGTGAGGGAGGGGTTTGAGGTAATATGCTCCTGTGCGAGCGTATTTTCCCTTGCTTAGGCCGACAGAAGTTAGGGTAGCCTTCAGCCGGCGTAAGCGAGGGAAAATACGCTCGCACTGGGGGGAGTGTGGGGGGGAGTGCACGCCGACACGCTGTGCTTTAGTAAGCACAGCGCATCGGCGTAGGTCTGGATCAAGCCCAATGACACCATTTACACTGAATCACATGATCACGGTCCGTCCATTCATAACGCTGGATTGGTGAGCAATGGTAATCAGGGGGCGGAGTCACAATGACACAATTTACACTGAATCACATGGTCACGGTCTGCCCAATCGTTCACAGCGCTGGATTGGGGAGCAATGGTAATCAGGGGGCGGAGTCACAATGACACAATTTACACTGAATCGCATTACCATGGTCCGCCCCCTCATTCACAATGATGATATGTAAAGGGTAATAATTTATATTGGGTTGGGGGGAGGAGGAGAGAGCAACCTTCATTAACAAGCTCCAGTCAAGACGTTCAGAAGTGTCCCCCCAAATTCAGGCGCCTCGGGAAATTTGGCAAGTCAGGGTAATGGCCCGGCATGAATTTCTATGTGTGCTGCTTTCATGACTGCAGCAGAGAAATACTGAGCAATACTCTGCACAGGTGCTCTAGACGTCTGAGCAGGTGTAAAGGCCGTACAGTAAAAGCCTCTTAGCGCTGGTGATGTAACAAATCATTGCACTAGAGATAATCCTGCATTCCAGGAACAAGCAGATCGGGAGCAACTTTCCATCTGCTGCCAGCAACGAGCCGGACGCCCAGGGACATGGGAAAAGGGAAACGTGAAGGGCACAGATGGAAGAGGAGAGTGACGAGGGAGTCAGGGGAAAAGACAGAAGATACACAGACAGCTGCCAAGAGACACCGAGCCAAAGACCATCAATCAGCATTAATTATCCAATCACAGCAAGGAAGACAGAGGTATTACCGGGCAGAATCCCTGCCTCTAACAGACACTATTTACTACATAATAATCACTATGTAATAACCGTGGACCTGATCCAGGATTACATCAGTCTGAATCAGCATCTGTGGCCACGTTGGAGTACACCAACAACTCCAACAGCTAGCACAGAGCAGCCGTGGACACAGATATTTGCTGGTCCTCCGCTGCAGCAGTGGATCAGATCCTCTGTATCAAAAGCTGAAACACACAGTGCAGGAAGCCAGCAATAAGACAAGGAAGAAGGAAGAAAGAATCAAATGCACTTTACTAACTATCACAACAGTTTAAAAAAAAACACAGCAAGAAATAAAAGTCTGGTGCACTGCTCTAATCACATGACACTGCGACTAAAACACGCAGGAGGCGAGGCATAGAAATGGAATTAAAACAAGGTTTTCATATAGGGCCGGTGCTAGGGTGTTCGGGACTCCCACCACCCCTGCAAACTTTAAATTTGGACCCTTGTTTAACAATTTAACACCAGTGACCATCCTAGATTATAGTAAGCGTCATAACCCACAATCTTGTAACCACAATAAATGAAAGTAAATCATAGTCACCACTATACAATACAGGCAGTGTCCTAGTCTCCACTATACAATACAGACAGTGTCCTAGTCTCCGCTATTCAATTCCCAATTCATCACAAAAACCACCCAATATAGAGTATATATCTTATCATTCATGTCTCCCCAGCTCCCAGTATTCCCAATCATGTCTCTCCAGACCCCCATCATGTCTCTCTAGTCCCCCAGTATTCCAATCATGTGTCTCCAGCCCCCCAGTATTCCCATCATGTTTCTCCAGCTGCCAGTATTCCCCATTAAGTCTCCAGCCCTCCAGTATCCCCCTATCAAGACCCCCAGTAGTCCCAATCATGTCTCTCCAGACCCCCAGTATCCACCATCATGTCACCAGCCCAAAAGTATTCCCCATCATGTTTCTCCAGCCCCCCAGTATTCCCATCATGTTTCTTCAGCTCCCAGTATTCCCCATTACGTCTCCAGCCCCCCAGTATCCCATATCAAGTCTTCAGACCTCCAGTATTCCCAATCATGTCTCTCCAGCCCACCAGTATTCCCATCATGTTTCTCCAACCAACTATTTTCCCCAGCCCCCCCCCCCAGTATCGCCATCATGTCTCTCCAGCCCCAGAGTATTGCCATCATTTTTCTCCAGCCACCCAGTATCCCCTATCATGACTCCAGCCCCCCCCTCTATTCCCCATCATGTCTCTCCAGACCCCAGAATCCCCATCATGTGTTTCCAGCCTCCTTATATTTCTCATTCCTGTCTCTCCAGACCCCAGAATCCCCATCATCTCTCCAGTTCCCCAGTATTCCAATCATGTGTCTCCAGCCTCCCTATATTTCCCATTCCTGTCTCTCCAGCCTCCTATTGTTTCCCCACTCATGTGCTACACTTACCTTAGATGTCTTCTCTCCCTCTGCGGCACGCGCTCCTTCTCCTTCCGCTGGTGTCACAAGGAACGAGTGTCCTATGTGTGCAGAAGGTTCCTGTATCAGCTGCCGGGCATGAACTAATAGCCGGCAGCTGAAAGGGGGTTTGCTATCAGATGCTCTGTGTAACTGGAGCGGCGGCTGATAGCAGGGAACCTCCTGTCAGCAGTGCGTTGCAGCAGCAGGGATCGGGGGGGATGACCGGCGCCTCTCCAGCCTGGCGGCATCCTGCATCGCATCCTCCCACTTATCGCATCGTGCCGGCCCTGTTCTCATCCAACCCTAGCAAAGTTAAATAAGAAGAAAATAATAACTACTACTTAATGTGGAATAATTATTCCCTTGGGTGTTGGCGTGTTGGTCTCCATATCGAATGGTCCTTTTTTGAAAGGGCCGTTTTTTCCCAGGGAAAATTGAAGGGCCTGGGAAATCGCCTCACTGAGGAGAAGCAATCGATCATTCCCAGGGCATTCAGCGATGAATGGTGAGTATTTCCCAGACTTTCTCCTAAACCTTACCCTAACCCCTTTCTGCAGCCTGACCCTAATCCTCTCCTCCCCGCAGCCTAACCCTAAGACTCTCTTCCCCACAGCCTAACCATAAGACTCCACACCCACAGCCTGACCCTAAGACTCCCTTCCTCACAGCCTGACCCTAAGACTCCCTTCCTCACAGCCTGACCCTAAGACTCCCTTCCTCACAGCCATACCCTAAGACTCCCCTCCCTGCAGCCTGACCCTAAGACTCCCCTCCCTACAGCCATACCCTAAGACTCCCCTCTCCGCAGCCTGACCCTAAGACTCTCCTCCCCGCAGCCTGAACCTAAGACTCCCCCTAACGCTCCCCCACTCCAAAGCAGAAGCAATCGGTTTCCCAGCCAGTTCGGAACACACACCCTTTTAGAACGTCCTTGCTGTATAATTACCATTACAGATTTCACCCACCATGTGTATGCATGCTGAGTGGTTCAAATTTGTTATTGAACGGAAATGTGTCAGGAATACACATGAAATAAATCCTTATGAAGGAACCGCTGTAACCTTGTTTATCCTTGCACATAGTAATTAAATCTCTTAGCAACAAGTCTCGTTTTCGTCGTTCTCACAACTGTTCAATAGACGATGTGGAGGCTGAATGGAAATCACAAGGCTCCGAGAACCAATTCTGCTCCTGCAGCTCAATGAAAGGTCAACCTCGCTGTCAGTCTGAAGAATGACCAGTGCAGGAGAGTAGATGTGTTTTTAAGAACTAGACACGACAGCTTGCACTCAACGGTGGTAATGTAATACTATTAGGGCCCTTACTGTTTAGAGTTAGGACTACATATAGCAGAAAAGACTTCAGATTTAGGGTATCACATAGTTCCAAATGTGTGTGAGTAATACTTCTGTATTTTGCAGGGTATAATGGGCCTGATCCAGAACAACGCTTCAGAGCGAATTTACGCGTGGCAGAGACGTAAAATCGCTGTTTTGTACGCACTGCGCATGCGCACCATAGAAAATACGCACATTAACGTAGAGTAATTGTGAATGTATGGGCCATTCACGTATGTGTCATGTAAATACTTACGTGTGGGCGTGCCAATTTTACGTTACAACAAAATACGTCTGAAATACGTTAAGTAGGCGGGGGGTTGTATTTAAAGTGTACAGTATGGGCGTGCTTAGCTGCGTAAATCCGTTCAGCCCATACGTACGTGTGCGTATGACTGCGGTTACGTTGGAAAAAGTTAAGGTAGGGATTGGAAAGCGTATCTTGACAAAATACGTACGTGCAAGGGGTGTGCCGAGGGGAGTGTAACGAGTTTACGCGCACGAAAATACGCTCCGCGAATAAACGTATGGCAAACGTAGTTCTGGATCTACCCCAGTGTGTGTATGTGTATATATATGTATATATATTTACATAAACACACACAAAGTGATGCCAGCCAAGATATCCTGGTCTCGTCCTCTGCTGTAGAATGACACAATTCTGGGCTGGCCAATGGCAACGCGTTTCACTGCTATTTGCACCATCTAGTTCTCAGCATTAATATGGTGGGCAAAGTATTTTTGTACAGTGAAAATCTATACATTCTTCTCCAAAGCATCTCTAAATCTAAAATTTAGGGAAAATAACCCCCATGCAGTTGTGAGATGTGCCCTGCTGACTACTCACCAATGACAAAACTACCCACAACTGATAGCCAGAATTGGTGTGAATATATGAGGGCAGAGGACTGGCTGGGGGCTGCCAATCTAGCATGACAGAGCCAGTTTAATTTTCTCTGGGTGAACCAGGAGCATGAAGCGAATACCTATGTATGGATCAGAATCGCCCTCAGGGCCTGTGTTACGAGTTATGATACTTTACCGTAAAATGTAATCCACCCCCCCCTTCTAATAGTGCTTGCATCTGCCCTATCCCGCCGCACAAGAGATGCACAGTCTGGATCCAGATCAAAAGTGAAAGTTTAGTGTGTGCAAATGCCTTCGAAAAATAAGGAAATGTTCTTATCCTTGCGATAGGAAAACGTTCCCTTTACAGAAGTTTGGTGTTACATCCTGGACTGCTATTTCCTCTAAGGGCAGATCTGGACTGATTATTGTTATTTTTGGACATTACCATGAACCCTAGGGGCTGCTGTTGGCCTCTTGTGGTTAAATTACAGGCCTATAACCTACACCTGTGCTTTGGCTCTATATATCTCTCCCCCCCACCAAGCAAGGTGTGGGTCATTATTTCCTGCTCCCTGTTGCTGTGTGTTTGCTTGATAGTCTCTGCCGTGTTCCTGTAATCTGCCTCTGCTTGTCTGCTATCCTGCTTGTTCTCCAAGGTTTTGTGTCTGTATTAATGTTATTGACTTAGTCCTTTTTCCCAGTGTCTGGTAGGGCCTGATCCAGACTTAATAACGACAGTTGATTTATGTATGCACCATGTGTAAATCAGGCTGTAAGAGAGCACTGCATATGTGCGTGCCAGACATTACGCATCAGAATGTTGATTGTAAGTAACCCGTTTACGTATGATCAGAGATCCATACGATAGGGCGTGACATCACTACGCATGGCCGAATATACGCATTGTGGGTGGGGGGAAGCATTTAAATGGTACAGTATGAGCTGGTTTAGGCTCTTATGTATGACAAAGCATTACCAATGATCAGAGATACACAAGGAAAAGTTAAGGGCGGGTTCTGAACACGTAAGTCAGCTAAGTGACGTGCATGAGAGGGGAGAGCTGGGGTGGTGTATTATCCTTAGTAGTGCGTAACTTAGGCACGTTTGCGTATGTGAAACTTACTTAAGTCTGGATCAGGCCCTTGGTGTCCACATACAGGGTGACTGCATTAGGAAACATATATCCCATGGTGACATGGGGGTAGATCCAGAACTACGTGTGCAATACATTTCCACGCGTAACGTATTTTCGCAGGCGTATGTTCTATACATTCCCCTAGTCACACCCCTTGAATGTACGTATTTCACAGAGTTCCGCATCCCAAACCCTACCTTAACTTTTTTTCGCGTAACAGCGTAGTCCGCTAACGGACGTATAGACTATGTGAACGTACGCCGCTTAGCATGCCCATACTGTACACTTTACATACCAACCTCCATCTACTTAACCTAAATCGAACGTATTGTTGACTCACGTAAAATTGGCACGCCCACACGTAAGAATTTACGCTAACAATACGTGAATACGTGAATGAACGTGAATACGTTCAATTTTACGTTACGCTAATCAGCGTATTTTCTAATGGTGCGCATGCGCAGTACTTACAAAAACACGAATTTACGTCTCCGCCACACGTAAATTCGCTCCGAAGCGTTGTTCTGGATCAGGCCCATGTTCCATAAAATATAACGCTATTATCCTGGTGGATCCCCTGAGTGCTGGAGGGGTTGTGGACAAAGCATATTTGGTGGACACGCCCCAAATTTGTGGAATTTTGGGATAAAGTCTCTGATATCATCCCTGATCTCCCATCCAATTATCAAAGACCCATGGAGCTTTCTGCTATGTTACCCCATAGAAGAGTTAGACAAATCATCTCGAACCTTAGCTAGCCGTGTGCTTGCTGCAGCAAGATGGTTGGTGGCTAAGTTTTGGAAGCAAACTGAACCTCCTCCAATTTCGGCTTTATGCAACTCAATTTGGCATGTGGCCCATATGGAACGCATCACCCACTATTTACACGAAAAGGAAGATAAATTCTTGATAATATGGTCACCTTGGTTAATGCAGAGATGACAACCACAAAGTATTTTACCTTGAGTAACCCCATGAGGCTTCTCTCTTTTTCACTTCCCCACCCATTACCCTATCAGGCGAACTCTTTGTGTTTTAGCTTGTATAGGATCCCATCACCTATGTCTATTGTATTTCTACATATTAGTACAAAAACACATTATTTAGGTATTATTAAGATTAATCTGCAATGGTTGGACATTTAAAATCACTTGTATTTCAATTAATATATATATATATATATACCATGCATGCCTTATCATTGTACTCTAGTTTTGAATAAAAAT
>WWET01008174.1:5735-18545 GCA_011038615.1 Limnodynastes dumerilii | reverse complement strand
AAGTAAGGGATGTTATGATGTGAACTGAAATCCTGGTTAAGGATAGGAAAAATAACGTATGGTAAACATTGTGTCTGGAAAAGTGTATGTAGTAAATTAATGCAATTAAATTCATGTAGATGCAGTGGCAGAGATAAAAAAAAAATCATTAAAATGCAGACATAATTAAAAAGCATGGATAAAAAAAAAGAAAATGATATTGGTGCAGAAATTATGTAGTCCAAGGTTTGTTAAAAGCAAAAGTCACTAAAAGCATCAAGTGGTAGTGTATTGCAATGTACAGACAGGGTAATCTGGAAGGAGTATCCAGGATAAACAGGTGTTTCAGGTGGAGAGTCACATACTTACTACTACTTTGGAGCAGGTATTAAAAGAACTCTCAAAGATGAAAGTGGAAAATCTATGGGAACAGAGGGGGTACATCCTAGAATACTAAAATAGCTTAGAGCGGTGCTGTAACAGTAGTTATTCCAGAGAACTAGAAAATAGCAACTACTGGCCAGTGCGCCTAACACCAGTAGTAGGGAAATTGATAAAGGAACAAATTGTACAGTATCTTAAATCCAATAACTGACAAGATCAGAAGCAGCATGGATTCACTGGAGAAGATTATGTCAAATACATCTTACTGAATGTAGTATTGAAAATAGTAGACATAACTAGATTTCAATAAGTCTTATGACACTGTTCCACATTGCAGACTGTTAAATAAGCTGGACAATTTGGTATTGAACTCAAATATAGTTGTGTGAATACAATCTTGGTTACAAGATAGACACCATAGTGTTGTAGTAAATGGAATTCCTTCTGGGGATGGTAAGGTTACCAGTAGAGTTCCCCAGGGATCTGTACTTGGAACAGTGCTATTTAATATCTTTATTGGCTGTGATATTGAAGGAGAAACATGTTTTTTTGCAGATGATACAAAGATATGTAACAGGATAGACACAAGAGGAGGGGTAACACAGCGGCGTAACTAGCCCAAATGGCGCCCAGGGGAAATGCCCAAAATGCGCCATGTTCCCACTCCCCTCCAGCGCTGAACACTGATTGGTGGATGCCGCGCTGCGTCGTAGTTGCTCTCAGACTCAGAGTAAGGTAAGAGGGGTTTATTCTTTCTTTTTGTGCACTAGTGGTAGTGGGCTTTGTTGGGTATGCGACCTGATGGCACAGATGGCGCCTCCAAAGCCATCAGTGTCCAGGGAACATGCCCTACAAAACCCATACTAGTTACCCCACTGGGTTAACAAAATGAGTGATGATCTAGACTAGTATAATGGTCAAGAGAGTGGCAACTGCAGTTTAATGCCAAAAAATGCTAACTTGTGCACTAGGGGCAATATAAACCCAAACAAACTCTATTAACTATTTCTATGGAACTATTGGGATTTAAGATTATTAATACTGAAAATGGATTGTTTAAATGGTGTTGATTTTAATTAATATATGTTTGTGCACAACAATATTTATTTTTTTATCTGGATTCCTAATCGAAGTAAACCGCTCGTAAATGTTGATTCTTGCGTATTTGGATTTTGAATAAGTCCCTTCTTTGTGACTTTGCAGCCATTTCTGAGAGGTGAGGAGAGTTAAGGATAACAGTTTTCACACGGCTTGGAGTCTATAAAAGGCACTTCCTCGTGATTTGGCAGCCATTTCAGATCAGAGAGTTGAGGAGAACAGTTGTTTATAGCTAGTTATAGTTATAGCTGTGCATACAGTATATAGTATAGTGTGATGTTATCTAGTTTTGTGGGTAGTGACCAGCTCTAAAATAAATCCACAGCTTTTATAATTGTCATTGTTTTAAAACTTAAAATAGCTGTAAACTAGCTGCATTGGTGCTGCCTGCATTTCTATTAATAACTGCACACTGCACATTTACTCTGTGTGTTTAGAGGTGGTGATACAGTGCATACAGTATATATGAGATTGTACAGGCAGGCATATCATCATCATTATATTTCATAATTACTGTTTTAATTAAAGCAGAATATTTCCTAACCACTCACTAATAGTGTCACAATTATTTTGTCTGTGTACAGTGTACATTAGATTGTACAAGACAATTATTATATTTCTTAAAAATGTAAAATTACAAATAGCAGCCACTCACTATTAGTGTGACGTGTACACGTGTGACATTTAGAACGTGTCACATTGATTTGGAGTGTTTGGAGGAGGTGGTATTATCACTGTGTACAGTCGTGTATTTTTCATTGTACAAGACATATCTTCATAACTTATTATTATAATCATTTTACTAATTATTATTTTAAAGCAGAATTTTTTTTCTAGCCATTCACTAATAGTATGACGTGTCACGTGTGACATTTAGAATGTGTCGCATAGATTTGGGGTGTATGAACTTGGAGTTGCTAGTACTATCACTGTGTATAATTAGTGTACAATATATTGTACAAGGCATATCTTTATTATTTATTATTTTAATAATTTTATTAATTACTGTTTGAATGCGGAATTTTTTCCTAGCCAATCACTAATAGTATAATGTGCTGTCTCCCACACGCACACACATACACACACGCACACGCACACACACTATATCTGTCTGCAGCAATCTGCATAAGGACATCATGTTTTGCTTTTTTGTAAAAAAAAATCCATAATGGAGCGGTTTACAGGAGCTTCCCAGTACTAATAAAAACAGTCCTTGAGTAAATAGAAGAAAAATTAGAAAGGGCACTCCAAAAACAAAAACTTTGTATCCACTGCTTGTAAAATCTCAACACAAATTATGAGGGGAAAAGTTAGTGTTGACATTTTGCATATTTCCTACATACCATACACCACCTGCAGTGGCAAGCAAAGGCTCAGACCATGACCTATATTTGTGAGTGCTGTTCCTGCAAGTGCTATTACACGCTCTAGAATACACAGTTGAATAGGCATTGCCAAACACAGACATGTACCATCTGTACCACCAATAAAATTAGCTACTCATTTTATGATGAACACATTTGTTGCGAATCAATCAGAGACCCTCATGTCTAGATTCAAGTGGGGATGAGCTAATATTGTGGGATGATGATAGTGATTAGGGTGATAAGTGATGAGGGTGAGGGTGAGGATGAGGACAACCTAAACCTTGATGATGATTATTACTGCTACCTTAAGTCCATTTCTGTAGACAAATATCCCTAAATCTCTTCTTCTTTTTTCCCAAAGAAAATTTTTTTCCCAAAATGTATTCGTTGGGAGTCCCCGCTCCAATGGGCTGCCTTTAGAAATAGAGGGCTGTCTCTATTTAAAATGACAGCCGTTGTAGATTTTTTTTTTTTATGAATGGGTGAGAGTGTCAGTCAGCATACTCACCCATTAATTTTTGCTGGCCCCGCTGCACTTACTGCACACGCCGTGTGCACGGACTGTTAGTGTTGGGATGGGGGTTAGGCTCTTAGGAAGGGAGGGTTAGGACCATAGAAGGGGAGGTTTAGGGTCAGGCTACAGGGAGGGGGGTCTTAGGGTTAGGCTATAAAGAAGGGAATATTAGGGTCAGGCTAGGGAGAAGGGAGGGTTAGGGTCAGGCTGTGAGGAAGGGAGGGATAGGGTCAGGATGCGGGGAAGGAAGGGTTAGAGTTAGGGTAATGGAAGGGGAGGGTTAGGGTCAGAATTAGGGGAAGGGCACCGTGTTCGGTGATCCGGCAGTCGATTGCTATGCCTTATCAAGGCATAAGTAATGGATATCACAGCCAGTCCGGAACTGGCGAGGAGAGAACAGCCCTATCAAAAATAGGGCCATTCTTAGTGGGGACCCACACCTAATGTAGGGGCCCAAACAAACCAAGCACATCAGCCACAGAGCTATCAGTCCCTGTCACTGAAGTGCTTGGTTTGCTAAATTGTGCATGTCCTTTATGAAATACAACGTGAGAGTTCCCAAGGACAATTCCATCTTGCACAATCTTTCATTATGGGCTTTACCTCTCTTGCTGTACCCCTTGTTTATTGCCTGAGATCTATGATTTCCAGGTTAATTATCAATACTTATAATAGAAAATTCCAGTGAACTTTCACGCTTGTCAAATGATCAATAATTTAGACAGGTTTTTTCATTTTCTTATTTATTGGATTGGTCTTTTTCTTGCTTCTACTAACTTTCTTCACTTACTTGGACTTTTTCTACTAGTCTTTTTCTTTCTGAATCAATCAAAACATTCTATAGGGTCGTATAATTTATTATACTGCGGCCCAGCCTGTCACTGCGGTGCCACTATGTTCCATAGATGTGTAAGTCTTTTAGACTGCCCGGTGTTTGTGCTACTGCTCTTTCACTTAGTTTAGCTGCTGCAGCCAGCACAGATAAAAGCAATGTTGTGCGTTGTATTGGAAATGAATGGAAAGTAGTGTTTTTTACACGGCAGTCTGCGCTTATCTCTAGTTTCTGATGTTATACTTACTATTGTTTAAGGGTTTTTTTTATTTCTTTTTTAAAACTCGCTTTTGGTTGTGGTTATCGATTTTCCCTAGGTTTAGACCCTTTCTCTATTTTACAAATAAACAAACTAGGTTCTCTCTAGGATCACAAAAGCAAGACATTTTTCAGATACTGACACTGAGCGGGAAGGTTGGGTTTAAGCACAAGATAGTGTTATGAACTGTTACACCACTTAAAACGGCTTGCAGTGAATCATCCAATCTATTACTTAGCATTCAGGATGCTATTTTCTGCTTGGTGGCTGTGGTCCCAGTTTTTACTTAGCATCTGGGACACTTACAAATCATTGCAGGAGAGTCAATCTGTCCTTTCTGACTGGACAGACATCCTGTAAATAGCTGGCAGAAACTAAGTTCTTTACCGGTTATAGCATACTTTACATATCCACATCATTTATTCCAGTGTGTGATTATTTTGCTTTGGTTTTTTTGTCTTTGCCCCATTTTTCTTGTTCCTGATTTATTTTTTCCTTGTCTATCCTTGTTTAGTACTTTCCAGGTCCTTCATAGCTTGTCCATACCAGCTCCCTTCCTGTATCCTACCTACCTACCCATTCTGTATTTTGTGTTACCTGGTGTGCCTTTATCTTTGAGCCATTTACCTAGAATGTACTTTGTCATCTTGTAAATTCATCCTGCTCATTTCTTGGGTACATTTTCCTTCTGTACTGCACTAATTCCATCTGATGTGTCTTCTGTGCATACTCCATCTGGCAGTGGCACTATACCTGTGTTCTATCAGAATTATTAAAAGTTCTCTGGGACCCACCTCTGGTCTCTGCCTGAGAAGAGTGTGGCCTGACAGTGGGGGGTAAGTCTAAAATAAGTGAGATTCGAGCAAGAGTGCGGGCACAAAGTTCTAGTTACACCCAAGTAAATTGATTTATTTGAGTGTGCATTTACAAGGACTAAATTATTTTTCCCTTTGAGGAAATGGCCATGTCCACAAAGACAACCTTTCGGAGTGTGTGCCGCCCTGCATCCAAAGTTTTGACATTTACAATGTGTAAGCTATACCTTGCTTTTAGGATGATGTTTCCAAATAAAGCTGCTGCACCTGAGCACACAAAATAGCATTTTTTGTGCACTGATTTTACAGTTGCCCATAAAATGATAGTGTGTTTAAAGTATACTTGAAAGAAAGGTGACACTTCCTTATCAGATAGGTACAATAATTTTGGGAGATAAGTGGAACGTTGAGAAATAGTATAAGTTTAGATGGAATTACAACTGTAATAATACAAATCTACAAGGTGTGCTTTCAGTGTACCCACACGTACTATTTTAAATTGTATGGGATGTAAAATATGTTTGCATTTTATTAAAAACACAGGTTAAAAGGGTGTGCTAAATATGTTGCAATATTAACATATCTCACAGAGATCTTGCGAAGTCTAATAATGTGTTAAATAAACAGTTTTACAGAGTGTGTTCTTTCATTATTTGCTCAACAAACCATCACAAAGTGAAGATAATTGGATTCAATCGGAAGAATAAAATATCTGATTTTATATTCTTTTGTTCCTTTAGCTGTCAGTTCTTAAGTGTCTTGTTGCATCGACTAAAGGATTTAAAAAAAAGTAAAGGAACATTCAAAGAAGTACATATAAAAATGAGTTCCTTGCAGCAGTAGGGGTAAATGAAGTTCACTATACAAGTAAAAGGACTGCTTTAGAGTTTGAAAGTAAAGGAAACAGAGTGTAAAGGCCTTCAGCCTACTTACAGTTAAACTTCCAGAGTGTGGGTGGTCGCTCACCTCATCTCCATTGACCTGACCAGCAAGTGCTGGGATGAGTTGGCTTCCCCTGGGAAGGCATGTAAGTCGACTAGAACATGAAGTGACCCTCTTTATTCATAGATTTTCCTTTCCTCTCCCTTGTTTTTTGGTATTTGGTTGTTTGTTGGGAAGCAGGTTTGATTATTACTGTTTATTTTTTTGGTAAAGTTGGTCGCAGGTGATATTGAGCCGAGATGGTACATTTGATTAAGTACTCAGTCAATGATATAGTATATACCACCTTGGATCTCAAATTTAATAATAATAATAATAATAATAAACAAATTAATCTTTAAAAAATTACAATTTTACCCAAGACAACTGTCTGCGCATTATTAGATCCTATCCTGACCGCGTACATGGACTGAGGGCAGTCAGTTTGCACAGAAGAATGGAATGAACTGTCACTCCCCTCTCTTGTGTAGACTTTAGGTCACTTACGTTGCCATAAGGCAGCCTTAAGTCACCCGGGTTGACCAGTGGACCATCCGACCACTGATCCACATGGAACCAATAAAAGTTCTAAGTGCTAAGTTTGGTACACCTGAAGATCCATTATGGAACATCTGTCAGGTGCAGGGGCATCACATCATTTTTTGTTGGGGGGCAAGAATTTAGCCCTCCCTTGCCACCCCCATCTCACCTTGGTGCACCCCCACTTTGATGCGCGCTATATAAATATATGCATTCTGGAATGCATGCCTAGCAGGTTTAAACCACTATATATATATATTAGCTGTTCTTTAAATTACACCTGCAAGGTTATGTGCCAAATCCTAGTGAGGTGACCCAAAACACTATCCCAATAAACATACAAGTCCTCTGTAAGTTGCCAGCTGAAAGAACACCACATATTAGAAATGACTGAGTGACTGAGGGAAGGTTACATAGTGACAAGAGAGGACTTGTACACATCAGGGCACCAGCACGTTGTGTATGCTCAAGGATGAAAGTAACACCTCTTAAAAAGAAGTGTGCAGGTGTGCTAAGATTAGTTTTGTTTTCCTTAAAGTTTCTCTTACAGTCCGAATAGGTTTTTTCACATGTTTTTTAATATTGTGTTTACTTTATATTTTAAGATGATTTCCGCATAATGCAGCTTCAGCGTCTGTTTGTATGAAAAATATACACATTTTTTACTAAGCATATACTAAGGCTTTCTGTACCTTTTGACTGAAACAGAAGCTTAACTAGCCTTAGTGGAGCCCAGGGCAAGTGAAAAAATGTACCCCCACTCTTGTTTAAAAAAAATAAAAATAAATTTAATTACGGTGCTCACTTACACCTGGGTGTTAATCAGTGCCCATCGGCACTGAATTGAGAGGGGGAGATGATGAAAATATGGAGATGATGAATAGGGAGATATATAGGCATAGCGTGCACTGGAGTAAAAAATATATATGTATGTGTGTGTGTGTATATGTATATATATATATATATCAATTGTATGGTCATAGACCCAGATGCACACTCCACACATAGATTTATATGTATATTTTCATTGGGTGCACGACCAAAAGGTATTGAAATAGGCAACTATAAGTCCATAAGTAGACTAAGTCAGCACTCCAGTATTGAAATATAAAAAGCTTTTATTGTAAATAGCCAGGAGAAAGTTCCAAACTTCTTTCCAACATAACAAAAAGGGTTTTTGCAAAATTCATCATCATAATGACATAATATTCTCTGTTAAAATCAAACTCCAAAGGAGTAAAAGGCAGTATCCAATCGTTAGGCAACAGTGGAGAGGTGAGCACCAGTCCAAAATCGTTATCACACATATATGCCGACAAGGGCGGCTCTATAGTTTTACTGAATAAAGATATGTACGTTAAGGAAGTGCTTAGACAGTTGTCGGATTCTAGTTGTTATGAAATGTTGAAATATGACCCTATGAACCTTTATAAAAAAGAATTAGACAGTTGTCTTGATGAAGCAGTTCTTAATGGTCAGATTACGAGGGAGATTTGTCGATTCTTAAAACAGGATTTTCCGGTTACTCCGTTGATTTATATACTTCCGAAGGTGCACAAGTCACTCAAGGATCCTCCGGGGAGGCCAATTATTTCCTCCCGTGGATCCTTGAGTCAACCTGTGGCCCAATTTTTAGATTATTTTTTGCAACCCTTGGTTTTGTGTTCTAAAAGCTATATTAGGGACTCTACTGATTTTCTTTGTAAATTACAGAACTTAAATCATCTAGCTTCCTCATGTATAATGGTAACTATGGACATCACTAGTCTTTATACAAATATCAGTCATCAAGCAGGTATGTTAGCCATACGTGACCTCATCGCTGTCTCCCCCCACTATAGGGGACCCCCAATTGATTTTTTTATGTTTCTTTTGGAGTTTGTATTGACAAAAAATTATTTCCTATTTCAGTTTGTTTATTATTTACAGAAACAGGGGACAGCGATGGGGTCGAATATGGCACCTGCATACGCAAATTTGTATATGGCTGAATATGAAGAAAAATATATTCTGAATGATCCAATTTTTTCTAAATACATTACCTTTTTTGTAAGATTCATAGACGATGTCTTTTTTCTATGGTCGGGGTCATCTACTGAGCTACTTGAATTTGTTGATGGATTAAATAAAATTGAGGGACTTATCAGGTTTACAGTAGAGTATAGTACTACAGACATTAGTTTTTTGGATGTTTTGATAACTCGCACCAATGACTGTTTTTCTACTCAGATCTTTAGGAAGGCTACTGATAAAAATACTTTGCTTAGAGCGGACAGTTTCTACCCTAGCCCTCTGAAGAGTGGGTTGCCATTCGCTCAGATGGTTAGGGTGGTGCGTCTAACCTCTGATGTTAGAACTTTAAGGAGTGCCCTCATAGAAATGGGGAATCGCTTTTTGGAGAGAGGCTACTCCAAGAGGGAAATAGATAATGCCATTGAGAGATGCCTTAACTTGAATAGGGAACAATTATTGACATCTAAAAATTCTTTGGAGAGGGCCCAGTGTACACAACAACGTATGATTTTTAAGACAACATATTCCACTATGTCAGGAGAGTTAAAAAGAGCTATAAATCGTCATTGGCATATTTTATCTTCAGATATAAAATTGTCTAATGCAGTTGGTAATCCTCCAATGTTTTGCTTTGAACGTAGCTCCAATCTCAAGGACTCACTGGTTAAACGCGATGTGTTACCAGTGAGAAAAAAGAGTTGGTTAACCTTAAAACCTGGGGTTTTTAAATGCTCTGGATGTATCAATTGTCAATATCTAATTACAGGAAATAGTTTTAAACATCCAGCTAAAAATTTAAACTTTAAAGTGAGATTTAGACTCACCTGTGAAACGAAATACGTTGTATATCTGATAGTCTGTCCATGTAAAAAACTTTATATAGGAAAGACATTGCGTATGTTAAAAGAAAGAATGGCATTACATAGGTCTTCTATAAAAAAGGCCTTCCTTCAACTTGATAACATCACCCCCTCAGTAGCTAGGCACTTTGTAAATTTAGGGCATAAACTAAGTGATTTGAAAGTAATGCCCCTTACACATATACCACCCCTACGGAGAGGGGGTAATAGGGATCAATTGTTATTGAGGAAAGAAGCAAAATTAATTTTTCTCTTTGAAAGTCTAGCTCCTGGTGGATTAAATGAAGAATTAGGCCTATCATGTTATTTATAATGTTTCATTCTTTGTATAATTGTCCTATATCATGATATGCTAATTGGTTATAATATGATGTGCATGACTATAGGGTTGGAATATATTAGTATCCAACCTGATGGTTATGCACATTTAAATGCTATAATGTATTTCAGTGAGATTGTCTATTTCTAACTCTCATTTAACCTCTATTGATGTTCATTACAATGATGGATAATATAAGATTGTTGTAAATCATATGCCAATGATCCTTTCTATATGCTTCTATTTCATGATGGTTTTTTCAATGTTTTTTTCAATGTTTTTTCAATTTTTTAACATTTGGTTGTTGCCGCTAGTGTGAGTTTCCGGTCTGTGTGGTGTCATAGTGTTGACCTCGCGCAGTCCCAATACTGGCGTCCGATCTCTATGGCAACGTCCAACATGGAGCGATGGAGCGCACGCATTGTTTATGCGCTGCGGTCTCTGACGTCATCCATGGTGGACTGACATGCTGAGCGCGGTATGCTGGCGGGGGATTGGCGTGCGGCCGACTTGTGACATGATTGATTCGGATGGCTCACACCTGCGGTAAGTGTATATATACTTTTTGGGTAAGGCATTGCAGTATACTCTCTTGTGGCAGATGGACCCCTGATGACGGCTTGGATTTAAACGCCGAAACAGCTGTTGGGTATGAGGCTACACCTACCATGGGCTTATGCACTGATATGATATTGGAATGACTTTACTCTACTAGACTCAGTGGCCCGTTGCATATATGTGTGATAACTATTTTGGACTGGTGCTCACCTCTCCACTGTTGCCTAACGATTGGATACTGCCTTTTACTCCTTTGGAGTTTGATTTTAATAGAGAAGATTATGTCATTATGATGATGAATTTTGCAAAAATATTTTTTGTTATGTTGGAAAAAAGTTTGGAACTTTCTCCTGGCTATTTACAATAAAAGCTTTTTATATTTCAATACTGGAGTGCTGACTTAGTCTACTTATGGACTTATAGTTGCCTATTTCAATACCTTTTGGTCGTGCACCCAATGAAAATATACATATAAATCTATGTGTGGAGTGTGCATCTGGGTCTATGACCATACAATTGATATATATATATATATACATATACACACACACACATACATATATATTTTTTACTCCAGTGCACGCTATGCCTATATATCTCCCTATTCATCATCTCCATATTTTCATCATCTCCCCCTCTCAATTCAGTGCCGATGGGCACTGATTAACACCCAGGTGTAAGTGAGCACCGTAATTAAATTTATTTTTATTTTTTTTAAACAAGAGTGGGGGTACATTTTTTCACTTGCCCTGGGCTCCACTAAGGCTAGTTAAGCTTCTGTTTCAGTCAAAAGGTACAGAAAGCCTTAGTATATGCTTAGTAAAAAATGTGTATATTTTTCATACAAACAGACGCTGAAGCTGCATTATGCGGAAATCATCTTAAAATATAAAGTAAACACAATATTAAAAAACATGTGAAAAAACCTATTCGGACTGTAAGAGAAACTTTAAGGAAAACAAAACTAATCTTAGCACACCTGCACACTTCTTTTTAAGAGGTGTTACTTTCATCCTTGAGCATACACAACGTGCTGGTGCCCTGATGTGTACAAGTCCTCTCTTGTCACTATGTAACCTTCCCTCAGTCACTCAGTCATTTCTAATATGTGGTGTTCTTTCAGCTGGCAACTTACAGAGGACTTGTATGTTTATTGGGATAGTGTTTTGGGTCACCTCACTAGGATTTGGCACATAACCTTGCAGGTGTAATTTAAAGAACAGCTAATCCCCATCTTGACATTTCTCTGACTGCAGTGTAAAGGAAGTCGTATATCTATGCTTTTTCTCATATAAATTAAATCTTTTTTTTTTTCCATTTTTATAGACATTACCTGTCATGTATACTCCTCTAACACTAGCTGAACTTACATTCTGTCTGTATATATCTTTATGTCTATGCAGCTCTCAACACCAGGGGGAATTTAGGGCCCTGATAAAACATCTTCTAAGCCTGTCACACCATATACTTAGTATAGAGTTTATAAATGTACACTTTCCAGGAACTCCATCAGGTAATAGCTAAAATCAATAAATTGACCAAATAAAAATATTTTTATTGTTACAATTGTTACAAATCAGACATTCTAAAGGTGAAAAGAATCATCCTGTCAGGCGAAGGGGGAACTGGTCTTACAGGCAAATACATAACATTGTGCAGTGGTCCATCTAGTGATACAGGACTGTATTCACACTTAAGTAAGTGCAAAATCTTTGTGTGTATTTTTACAAGTGGATATACTGAGCATGCTCAGAACTCAAAAATACACTCAGAAACCATGGCCAACTGAGTCACAGACACAGATGGCTGACTTAGGGCTGATGCACGCATTGGCATGGAATGAGTCCCACATGCGTCGTTGAGGAGAAAGACTTTTAATGCAATTGATCTGCACACAGGCTACAGTAAAGTCGTTCCTCTTAAGTTAGGACTGATTCACAAGTGTGATTGCCTTGCAGAAGTTTACATATACAAGGGAAAAGACAAGGTAGCCCTCTACTACTCTTAAGTTGATTTACGTATGGTTTGGTGCTTGCCTATCCGTCTTGTTTATATGTTATTGATGCCATTAGACCTTTAACACTCTAAAAAACATTTCTATTTTAATTAATTTGAATATTTTTGAATTTATTACATTTTTTAACTTGTGTAAAATAAAACAAAATAATGTTTATTTTATATTTTATTAAAATGAATTAACAAAATATTGGAGTAAAAAAAATAATATAATAGATTTTAAAAAGGTCATAATTGTTTAAAAAGATTCAATTAGCAATTAGCATACATTACACAGGTAGCTCATTGGGCCTGATCCAGAGCTAAGATGTTACACTGAGTGCTGTAGCGCTCAG
>WWET01008173.1:14171-32855 GCA_011038615.1 Limnodynastes dumerilii | reverse complement strand
CTATCTTCCTACTCTCCTACTATTCCTCCTAGTCCTAGGCCCTCACAAGTCATCAAAGTCTATCTTCCTACTCTACTACTATTCCTACTAGTCCCAGGCCTTCACAGTCATCAATGCCTATCTTCCTACTCTCCTACTATTCCTCCTAGTCCTAGGCCAAGTCAAGTCATCAAAGCCTATCTTCCTACTCTACTACTATTCCTACTAGTCCCAGGCCTTCACAGTCATCAATGCCTATCTTCCTACTCTCCTACTATTCCTCCTAGTCCTAGGCCCTCACAAGTCATCAAAGTCTATCTTCCTACTCTACTACTATTCCTACTAGTCCCAGGCCTTCACAGTCATCAATGCCTATCTTCCTACTCTCCTACTATTCCTCCTAGTCCTAGGCCCTCACAAGTCATCAATGTCTATCTTCCTACTCTCCTACTATTCCTCCTAGTCCTAGGCCCTCACAAGTCATCAAAGCATATCTTCCTACTCTCCTACTATTCCTACTAGTCCCAGGGCCTCACAGTCATCAATGTCTGTCTCTACTCTACTACTATTCCTCCTAGTCCTAGGCCCTCACAAGTCATCAAAGCCTATCTTCCTACTCTACTACTATTCCTACTAGTCCCAGGCCTTCACAGTCATCAATGCCTATCTTCCTACTCTCCTACTATTCCTCCTAGTCCTAGGCCCTCACAAGTCATCAATGCCTATCTTCCTACTTTCCTATTATTCGTCCTAGTCCTAGGCCCTCACAAGTCATCAATGTCTATCTTCCTAGTCTACTACTATTCCTCCTAGGCCCTCGCAAGTCATCAATGCCTATCTTCATACTCTTCTACTATTCCTCTTAGTCCTAGGCCCTCACAGTCATCAATGTCTATCTTCCTACACTACTACTATTCCTCCTAGTCCTAGGCCCTCACAAGTCATCAAAGCATATCTTCCTACTCTCCTACTATTCCTACTAGTCCCAGGGCCTCACAGTCATCAATGTCTGTCTCTACTCTACTACTATTCCTCCTAGTCCTAGGCCCTCACAAGTCATCAAAGCATATCTTCCTACTCTCCTACTATTCCTACTAGTCGACTCACAGTACAGTCATCAATGTCTGTCTCTACTCTACTACTATTCCTCCTAGTCCTAGGCCCTCACAAGTCATCAATGTCTATCTTCCTAGTCTACTACTATTCCTCCTAGGCCCTCACAGTCATCAATGCCTATCTTCTTCAGTTCATCCTAAATCCCAGACCTCAAAATCATTTATTAAGATAATTCTGATAACCCTCTCTGTTCAGCATGATTCACTGTATGGGGAAGGAAAAGAGAGTGAAAGCTGGTCACAGATAACTATGAAAGAATGAATGAGTTAGTAAAAATAATACCTTTCCATACAAATATTAAAGCTCCTGAACGTCCTACGAATGCACAGGACAAGTTCTTGTTTGTAGAGTCTGTGCCGTGTCTGCCCCCGGAATTAGAGAGTCTACAGATCAGATGTAGTGATGAAGGTTGAATTACTTTGTCATCCTTCACCTGTGGGTATCTCTCTCCAATGCTTATGCTTTAATCTGTCACTCAGAATCGTTATGAAGTTACTTCTTCCCTCCAGCATAATGGCTGGTGTTATGTTTCTACAAACTACAATAAAGGTTTTATACAGCAATGATATAGCTGAAGTTTCATTTTGGCTGTTTCATTGCCGACAGCTTTAATTAAGAAAATCTCCATTCCGGAACGGGATAGGCAGGAGAGGAAGGGTTAGAGGAAAAGCCTATCTGTCACCGTTGTCCACTTGGTCTTGATTGCAGCTATCAAACAATCTTTGGTGTCGCAGCTTCATTGTCGGAATACAACGTGACACAAAGCCGGCGGACCACACCCATGTTCTACACTTTGATACGTTTTATTTTAGGCTCAAGGGGGATTAATCAATTCAGAGGTAGCCTAAACCTTTAGACGCCGAGCCGGGGTCATTTAAAGATTAATGCTCGTCTACTACAGTGAGATCCAGGAATCGAAAAGATTTGCAGCCTGCCCAGAAAACTGAAGCCCACTCAAAGAACCGAAACCTCAGACCTCATTCTAATGCGATTGGATCCACGAGAACAGAAGCGTGAGGAACAGAATTACCTTCTAAACTTCTCCGACACATGAAAGCGTTAAATGGCATTATAACTATGACTCTGTCCCCCTCCTGCAGAGGGACAGTGACACAGACAAGGGATGGGAATGAGATATTTAGCAGTTCTATGAGCTTGGGCTGAAGCTTCTCTGTAGCTATATAGATGGCGCCATCTAGTGGTTCTCTGATGCATTTACCAGTAATGTATTTTTGATGAGCTTGTTGAAATAACAATTCCCATAAGGTGTCATTACTTTCATGTTCATAGCAGATTATTACACAACATCATTACCTATCTACAATCAGCAGATTATTACACATGACATCATTACCTATCTACAATCAGCAGATTATTACACATGACATCATTACCTATCTACAATCAGCAGATTCCCACCTAGAGATGTCACATCTAGACGCTCTCCGTGATTCATTACATCATTTTATTCATCCAAATCTGTATCCAGCGGTGTCTCACGTGATAAAACATCTATACTCTGCAGATTATTACATGACTGACCTCTCCAGAGATCTGCAGAACATTGCTCTGTCCCCTCTCCCCTGACAGATACATAGTGATATATCCTGCAGATTATTACATGACCTCTCTAGAGATCTGCAGAATATCGCTCTGTCCCATCTCCTCCTGACAGATACATAGTGATATATCCTGCAGATTATTATCTCTCTAGAGAGCTGCAGAACATTGCTCCATGTACCCCGTGACAGATACATAGTAATATATATGTTGAGATTATAAAATTCTTCTCTCTGATGACAAGCTGATTGGTCCACACAGTCACATGTCCTATAATTTGACACATAATGGAATACATTATAGACAGAGCTATTTTGCATTGTGGGGAACATATTAACTGTGACCAGTAGAGGGAGCTCTGCCCTAACCTTACCTTCAGTCCTCAGTATATGGATGTGGTGAATAACACATCGGGGTAATCGTACAATGATCTCCACGTGTTGTGTGATAAGGGTAATAATATCCCCTCAGTGGTGAATAATGCTATGACTGAAGCAGGGAAGGACTCTAGAGCGGGAAAGGGGATAAGAAAGGGTGAATGTATTTTTGAATTTACCCTTCAATATAGCACCAAAATTTTAAGTGTAACTTTGCAATCTCATTATCATACCTTCACATGTAAGGGGCGGGGCAATGATAAGGTGACCGCCCACCGCGATCCTGTCCCTGGCAGCTGGCGTATGAGTGGTGTATGTGGAATTCCGGGATGATGCAGAGTGCTATGTGCGCCTGTTGCTGCTCCGCCTCCAGCGCGCTTCACACGCTCATGTCATCAGGGCGATCTCTGCGGCAGCTGGTAATGACCAGGTGGAGTTTCATGGAAGGAGTGCAGGGACATGATCAATGTACAGTAACGGCGGCTCATACAATTACACCTGATCCAGTCCCGACCGCAGGCGTAAGCGCACGCAGATGACGGAACAGCATTTGCTGCAGCCGCCGGTCATGTCTAAGTGCGAGGCACCTGTGTCAGACCATCGTGTTAGCGTTTAACCTTCTGAGCTCAATACAGAAGCTCCGGGAATCCTGCTGACGGGATGCGCTTTTCTATCAGACCGCGAAACCCGTCTAATCCGATAACTCTGTCACCCATCTCTCTGTGATTGTTAGAACGTTTGCCATTCTCCCTTAGGGACCCAGGTATAGATGTATTCTATTGGTGTCACTCCCTGTGGGATGTAGAGGAGGTTTCGGGTAGGGTGAAGGTGTCGGGACGGTGTGGTGAGCGCAGGGAGCGGTCTCGCGCTGAGGCGAGGACACAGCAGGGAATCTGTTATTGGGTCACATCTGCAGCTACACAGTCAGTTATCCGTCACTCCTCCTGCTGCGTCTGGTGACCTTATCCCTCCATCCTGGTGACAGATGTGCCAGCGACCGGGTCTATGTGATCACACCCCTGCTCCCTCGTCCTATGTACATCACCAGGTGTACTCATTATTTATATAGAGCTATCGGATTACGCAGCTTTACAGAAATATTTCACATTCACATCAGTCCCTTCCCATTGGAGCTACAGTCTAAATTCCCTAACACACACATACACACGCACACACACACACACACGCACACACACACACGCACACACACACACACACACAGACAAGGGATAATTTACTCAGCAGTCAGTTAACTTACCAGCATGTTTTGGGAGTGTGGGAGGAAACCGGAGTCCCAGGTAGACACAGGGAGAACATTCACACTCCACACAGATAAGGCCTAGTCCAGGAATCGAACTCACAACTTCATGCTGTGAGACACAATGCTAATCAGTGAGCCACCGTAACATAGCATATACGTTTAATATTTGGATGTAGAGATGTTTATTTGCTTTATGTTTATTATGTGATTGAATTATATGCCAGAGGTTTTAAATGTTTAATTAGTTCCATTATATCTAGTGTTTTTACACAGCGCATTTCGCCTCCTGCCATATTGTGTCTGTTTAGCAGGAGATATTGACAGACCCTTCTGTGCCTGTGAGACGGGGGCTTAGGCTAAAGACGCAGGGGCTGAATGACTGCATCCAGAAAGTGTACAACAGCAATATCTCTCTGTCATTGTCACTCACTACACACATCCTGCTGTCCTTCATTGTCCACAGAGCTGACAATCTAATCCTCTCGCATGGAAACACACAACACCAGCCGCCGTGTTACAAATGCTTTTATTACAAATGGATTTCCAGTTAAAGGATATATACAGGACACATCATGGTGGTCTCTTCCGGCCAGGCTTTGGGTTACATCACTCGGTCAGAGGGCCATTGCAGCCCACCCCAGAATGAGGAGGGTGCCTCCATACGGTGCAGCCACGGTAAGAGAGGGATCCCCGGACAAGGCGTGGTAATAGAAGGATCCACAGAACAGCACCATCCCCGACGTCAGGAGTGATCCAGCCTGCAATGGGGAAAGGATTACACGCATACATACGTACATACTGCAATAAGGACAATACATAAGAAACGCGTCAGCCAAGCACCATGACGTCAGGAGCGATTCAGCCTGCAACGGAGAGAGGATGACACGCATGCATACATACATACTGCAATAGGGGCAATACATAAGAAACGCGTCAGTCAGCACCATGACGTCAGGAGCGATCCAGTCTGCAATGGGGAAAGGATTACACGCATACATACATACATACTGCAATAGGGGCAATACATAAGAAACGCGTCAGAGAAGCACCATGACGTCAGGAGTGATCCAGTCTGCAACGGGGAAAGGATTACACGCATACATACGTACATACTGCAATAGGGGCAATACATAAGAAACGCGTCAGCCAGCACCATGACGTCAGGAGCGATCCAGTCTGCAACAGAGAGAGGATAACACGCATACATACATACATACATACTGCAATGAGGAAAGGATTACACGCATACATACTGCAACGGGGGCAATATAAAAAAAATTAGAAACGCGTCAGGCCAGCACCATGACGTCAGAAGCGATCCAATCTGCAACGGGGAGAGGATGACACGCATGCATACATACTGCTGCGTGGGAGATACATAAGAAACGCGTCAGCAGCACCATCTACAGAATTCTGGATTTGGAGGGTCCGGATCCGTACTAAATTCCTGTAATGTGCGCAATCACCAAAACAGGTCCTAGCCGTCAGAAAACGCCACCTTTTCCATGTCTGGATCCAGTCCACAGTTACAATGTCCGGATAGAGCCGACCAACGTATGCAAATCTCAAGATACTAACGCGTTTAACACCGTGCCCTGCATCCAGCCTTAAGCTATGAATTCGATTTAAAGGGGTAAGAAGCTAATTAATCACAAACTGTCCAGTTCTAAATACAGAAAGTAATCTGCAGGCACAGCCTCCTCCATTATTAACTATCAGGAGATATATGAACTACCAGAAACAGGCCAGCTATACCGGAATCTACCTCATCGTTACATATACACTTCAGGCAGGAGACACAATTCTGATTGCTCAAATCAATTTATAGGTTAATGCAAACAGCTGCTTCAAAAGCCGGGGTGATCTACACAGACAGAGGGGAAAGAACTTCCCCAGCAACACCTCCGTTACCCAGTAACACCTCCGTTACCCAGTACACCATCCTGTCACACAAAATGCAGAAATCCCTTACACATATCTGTAAATATACAATAAGCCACCAGCCGTTACCAAGGCCTCTCTGCTGTGGTGCCAGATCAGTCCCTGCCCCATTGCAGCTACGTACTAAAGTCCCTAACATACACACAGACATTAGGGATAATTTATTCAGCAATCAGTCAACCTACCAGAATGTTTTTGGAGTGTGGGACGAAACTGGAGCACCCGGAGGAAGCCCACACAGACAAAGGGAGAACATACACACTCCACACAGATAAGGCCTAATCCGGGAACTGAACTCAATACCTCAGCGCTGTGAGACACAATGCTACTCACTGAGCCACCGTGCTGCCCTTTATATTGAGAGTTAACTCACCTTAGGAAGTTTCCCTTATAGCCTCCAGAATAGCCGCAGTGAAGCCACGCCCCTCTCAGCTGCTGTGAAGCCACACACCCCAGCCGTACACCATCCTGTCACACAAAATGCAGAAATCCCTTACACATATCTGTAAATATACAATAAGCCACCAGCCATTACCGAGGCCTCTCTGCTGTGGTGCCAGATCAGTCCCTGCCCCATTGGAGCTACATACATAGTCCCTAACATAGACACAGACATTAGGGCTAATTTATTCAGCAATCAGTCAACCAACCAGAATGTTTTTAGAGTGTGGGACGAAACTGGAGCACCCGGAGGAAACCCACACAGACAAAGGGAGAACATACACATTCCACACAGATAAGGCCTAATCCGGGAACTGAACTCAAAACCTCAGCGCTGTGACACACAATGCTACTCACTGAGCCACCGTGCTGCCCCTTATATTGAGAGTTAACTCACCTTAGGAGGTTCCCCTTAAAGCCTCCAGAATAGCCGCAGTGAAGCCACACCCCTCTCAGCTGCTGTGAAGCCACACCCCCTCCCAGCCGCTGTGAAGCCACACCCCCTCCCAGCCGCTGTGAAGCCACACCCTCTCCCAGCCGCTGTGAAGCCACACCCTGTCAGCTGCGGACATGCTCCTGAACTGCTCTGCAAATGGGTGTAAGGAATGTCTGCATTCTATAGCGTGAATGGCGGGATAGATACTCAGTGAGGGCAATGTGCTGGGGCCTCCTGCCTAGGTCAGCATCGCGAGTGGGCAGTGCACAATCGCTTACAGGACTGTGGAGAGCTACGGAGCTGAATCAGGAGGTGGGAATGACTACAATCCGGTCATAGAGCTCATCTGTCTCCAGCAGGAGGATTCCTTACCGGGTTTCCATGCCCTGGGACTGGCATCAGGCACTACCCGTAAGAAAAACTAAGTGCAAGGATTGCGCTATGAGCATACTCAACATTTTATTCATTCAATAAAAACAACATATGTCGATAGTAACCATATACAACAATCAATTGACAATATTATCTGTATCTGGGGCCCCAAATGTCAATAAGTATCTTCCAGATTATTCCAGCAATAAACTTGATATCACGCGGCTAGGAGAGCTGAGGTTCTGTGGAGAGCTGTGGTTCTGTGGAGATCCGTGGTTCTGTGGAGATCCGTGGTTCTGTGGAGATCCATGGTTCTGTGGAGAGCCGAGGTTCTGTGGAGAGCCGTGGTTCTGTGGAGAGCCGTGGTTCTGTGGAGAGCGGCATCCACAGCACACTGAATACTCCCCAGCGTGGCCTCGTATAGCAGCTTAATGAAGTTCATATCAACGAAAACCGTGAGCTGTGCAAATCATCATTCTCTCACTGCTACTATATAAAAGCCAAGTGAGCCGGACATGTCCAGCGCAGTGCTACCGGGAATTATTTCCAGTGACTGACATCACCCCTCCCTATTTCATTACACTGCACTATAGGAAACACTGCAACATCACTGGACCGGCTATCCCAATACCTTATGCAGGTCCAATGTGCTGGATACACTCTGTACATTGCTATTCAGATAATCAACATTGTATCCACTACCGCTCCACACTATAGCTAATACCACAGGACATCAGTGGTTACATTTATACACATTGTTTCTAATTGTATCTCTAGAGGGAGAGAGAGCTCTCTACAGAACCACGGCTCTCCACAGAACCACGGCTCTCCACAGAAGCACAGCTCTCCACAGAACCACGGCTCTCCACAGAAGCACAGCTCTCCACAGAACCACAGCTCTCCACAGAACCTCAGCTCTCCACAGAAGCACAGCTCCCCACAGAACCTCAGCTCTCCACAGAACCTCAGCTCTCATCAGAACCTCAGCTCCCCACAGAAGCACAGCTCCCCACAGAACCTCAGCTCTCCACAGAAGCACAGCTCCCCACAGAACCTCAGCTCTCATCAGAACCTCAGCTCCCCACAGAAGCACAGCTCCCCACAGAACCTCAGCTCTCCACAGAACCTCAGCTCTCATCAGAACCTCAGCTCTCCACAGAACCTCAGCTCTCATCAGAACCACAGCTCTCCACAGAACCACAGCTCTCCACAGAACCACAGCTCTCCTAGCCGCGTGACATCAAGTTTATTGCTGGAATAATCTGGAAGATACTTATTGACATATTGACATTTGGGGCCCCAGATACAGATAATATTGTCAATTGATCGTAGCAATGTTGAATTGGTCTGATCATATATTATGTATTTATTTACTTTTTATATTATATTGTATACTTTATATTGTTGTATATGGTTACTATCGACATATGTTGTTTTTATTGAATGAATAAATTGTTGAGTATGCTCATAGCGCAATCCTTGCACTTAGTGTTTGTTTTGAGGAGGTGGTCTCCCCTGGGACTGCTCCTGAGTCTACTCTATTTAGCGATATTAAAGCCACACCAGTATAAATAGGATTGCTACCTTCACCTGGCGCTGATAGTTCTACCTTAGGGAATATCCCCAGGGTAGTTCATATACACTACCCGTAAGAGACCAGCGTTCTTAAGAGGTGACACTGGACTGCGGCGGTCTAAGAGTGACGAGGATTTCACCCCTTAGTGATATAATAGATCGACGTTTTAATACATTATTATTGTACACTACAATGGAACCAGCTTTATACGGCTATCCCTCCATTTATGTTTATGAAGAACACACGATTCAGCTATAAGAATCAGACGGCGTGGTGGAAGGTCTGAGAGGGGGCAGCGGTCCTGGCTTATCCTCCGCTAGCTCCTACTCTCCTCAATGCAATGTCTATTCTTTCTGTCTCTTGGGTCTCTTCATGATACTGCACCCTCTGCTAGATCTGTAGGCGGTCTCCCTCCCCCGGCTCTCTGTGCTTTATCACTGACATATTACTCACACATTGGATACACATACACAGTGTCTGCGTCTCACGTACCAGCAGAGGGCGCCTGCAGTGTGGCACGGCTAACAATGCCAGGCTGTGCAGGAAGTGGTACTGATTCCCAGTCGCATAGAGCTGAAAAACCAAACGGAGAGAGAAGCATCAGTGCCAGGAACATGCACCTATCAACACACACAGCGTCCTGTCTCCTCACACCTTCCAATCCCAATACACACTGCTGCAGAACAAGGTGTACTGTGACCAACAGCCACAAGGAGGCAGCAGTGTGCAGAGAACCACGGCTCTCCTTCACTCCCTGTTCCCTCTCCTGCATCATACAGAGCAGCGATCTGATAAAAGCGCCAATCAGCGCGCCTATTTGCGCATATGCAAATGAACCGTCACATCTGTGCTAAGAAGCAAAGGCATCATGGTGGCTCTGCAATTCAGGCAGTATTCCTGGGCCCATGAGCTCACACTCCACATGACGATACGGAAATCTACATGCACTGCGCTGCGTAATGACTGGACGGGAAGGGGAGATTACAGAGGAGTGGAGCAGTTGTCTGGAAAAGCCTGTCCGGCGATATTGTGCGTGGTCTGTAACTCTGCGCAAGTGCGTATGAGATGAGGGCGGGGGCACGCACATCCCGAGACCTGATGATGGCTTTGGCTGGCCCATCTTTCTACGCGTAGCCACCATCACCGCTACTATAGAACACCGCACGAGTCCACCTGTTTACCGCTGTCTGTAATCAAATTGCGCTAAGCTCCGATAGCCGACAATAGAACGCGGGTTTTATTCACCAAGTCAGGGAATTTATAAAAAAAATGGAGAAATAATCAGGGAGAATTGTGATTTTTCTTCTGGATCACAAATAAAACTATTAGAATCACCTCTTTCAAGTAGTCGTCTCGATCGCTGCGTCGGAACCCTGCGTGATAGAAATAAATCTGGTTATTGGCATGATTACAGCATTACAAAGATCTCTGAGAGGACAGAGCAGAGGCAAGGAACCCGCAAAGGGAATCAACGGCTTCGCACCAATGACAGCGCAGAAAGCGCAATACTGATAGGAACCGATCGACGTGAAGACAATTATATTACTGTTCACCGCGTGCCGGCGCGCTGGTAAACCAAAGCAAGTGTGGAAACACCGAACGTGGAGGAGGGGCAGGGGTGGAAGGGGTATCGAGACACGGGAACTGGCTGGACCTGGTCAGTGTATGTGTTGGGGGGTGTTATGACCAAGGAGCAGTTCGGCCAGAGCACCGGCAATGGAGGGGTCCGGGTTAGCGAGAGGGGGGATAGCGACCCAGGAAGCGATGAGGAGCAGCGTCAGAGTTAGGGGAAGGTAGGAGGTCAATGACCCCAAAAAGTGATCACTTAAGGGGTACATGGGCACGGTCAATGATGGGAGGGTGGGGAATGGCCCAGAAGGGGGTAATAAGGAGGGTTGGTGGCAGAGGGAGGGGGTAATAATGTCAGAAATGGATAGAAACAGAATGAGGGGCAAATAATGGCCCCATAAGAGGCAAAGGGGCAAAACCAGTGGGGGAGGGGCTCAGTGTTACAAGTAGGTGAGGGTGTTTTATGGGGATACATGGACCCGGAAGTAATAGTAGACAGAGGGGCATCAATGACCCGGAAGTCGTAGGTACACGTTGAGTGTGGGGAGATAGTGACCCCGGAAGTAGACAGGAGGCCGCCCTCAGCCCCTCTCACCGTGTGCCCCATAAGCCCCAGCTGAGACAGCCAGAGCCCCCGACACCGCCCCGACCCGCAGCCACAGTCTCCCGAACACCGGCGCCACCATCTTATTCTACTTCCGCCGCCAATCACACGCTCTCCGCAGGCTCCGCCCACCCGACAGCTCATTGGAGAATGTCGGTGTCAGTTATAGTGTGCAGTGACGTCATGACAGGCGGCCAATAGAAATATGTCACGCGACTACCTGCCCCGAGCTGAACACGCCCCTTTCCTGCTCCACTCACCGCCATCTTTAAAGTGGGCAACTTCTATGAGGGCCAGATGCAATTACATCTGTGCACCATATTATTCACGGTGCGGAACTAATGGTGCAAATTTTTTGGGGGGATTTTAATGCGCACCCCATAGAGGTGGGCATAAAAATCAGTGTATTTTGGCTACCATAATATACGGGAATATCGCACCGCAAGATTTTTCCCGTGTAACGCAGTGCGGGAATGTAATAAAATCTGACCCTGAAAGTTACATAGTGGAAGAAGCTGGGTCCACAGAGTATTTTAGGAGGTGTGTTAGCGAGGACAGGGTTCATGTGACAGGGACAGTGACATGATGTGAGAAGGGGGATGGAAGCATCAGGAAGACACAGCCTGAAAGTATTTTAGGAGACGTGTGCAATAAGTAAAAGCAAAGTATTCTCCCTGCATGCAAAGAATGCATTTAATTTGATTCTCTGTGAATTCAATATGGTTCTGCCCAGGTGTAACTTTCCATGCAATTTCCTATTTTCTCTCTCTGGGTGCGGTCCAGTATTATAGGTGAAAGAAAACTTCTTGGCAATACTTGAACTAGTGATCTGTTGGTGACATAAAATGGTCCTGACCAGTCCATTCAGTCATGTGACCTCACCCATTGTGACCTATGTATTACCTCATAAAGGGCCTGATCCAGACCTACGCTTGAGAGCGGAGCGTATTATCGCTCCAGCGTAAAAACTTTCACTCCCACGACACTCCCCTTACCTTTACCTCCGTACGCCGGCTGAACCCTACCTTAACTTTATCCGACGTCTGTACTAATTTTCGTAGAGATGCGCTGATCGTACCGGACTAAGCACGCCCATACTGTACAATTTAAATGGCTCCCCCCGCCTACATTCCCTAACTCTAGCGTTCGTACTAACTTCGTAATATAAACACGCCCCGTCGTCGGAAAAAACGCAAAGAATACGAACGCCTGAATCGCCGCTACGAAAAGGTCTTTGGAACGACCGGAAGTTGTCACTCTGCACATGCGCAGTGCGTTTTTTCTGCCGAATTTACGCTTACGACCAGCGTACGATCGCTCGCGGGCGTAGGTCTGGATCAGGCCCAAAGGTCCAGCTGGTAAAAACAGGGGACCAGGCAGTAGCCTGGCAGAAATCTTCTGCTTCTCTTAGTTGATGGATTTCACATTGATGCCTGTTTGTGGTTCGAATGAGAGAAGGGGAGAGAGAGAGGTGTCGGTGACGGCGCTGACAGAAGTGACAGAGGAGTGGATCGTGAGGGGAGTCAGTGACAGTGAGCGAAGGATCGTCAGAGGTTGAGATTAGTTGCGGAGGCGCAGAGTGTAACATCGTGGAAACTGTTGGAGTTGGAAATAGTGGTGCGGATCGGGAGGAGAGTCGGAGACAGTGAGCAGGGGAGTGACAGAGAAGTCTGGACAGTTGCTTTGGAGAGAGTGTAACATCTTAGTCGTCGAGAGAGAGAAAGAGAGGGGAACATTGGAGTGGAGCTAGACTGAGGAGGCAGGAAGAGAGCATCAGAGATTTACAGAAGTGGAGTGAAGGAACAACAAGGACAATTTGAGGTGTTTAATTCAGAAGAACTTTGATTGAAACAATGTATATCTGTTTTTCACAACTGTAAGCATATAATTTTTCTTTCATTTAAACATTGTTACTGGTTGAAAACATAGGAGATTTAATTGTTTAGTTATAGACTAATTTAGTTAAAAGTAATTAATAGGAAATTTCTGTATTTATTAACTGTAAATGGTAATTCAGAAGAAGGGGAGATTAAATTCATGTAAGAAACTGGAATGAAAGTTTGCATTGATCTTTTAAATTATTAGTTCCTTCTATTGTACTATGAAAACATAATATTTTCGTGAACGAACATTTATGAACTCTGTTTTTTAATTTCTTTATGTCAATTTATTTGTACAAACTTAAGTTTACCACTATTTACAAGCTAAAGTTGTTTATATACAGTAAAATACAATTTTAAGCAAATCTGGTATCAGATTCCTTTGAGTTGTTCTTATTCTATTTCACCTCTCTGCAATTCCTTACTTTTATCTGTAACATTCGGTCATCACAATCCCCTTCCCAACCTCCCACCTATGTCTGCCTTCATTCCCACCTCAGCTGAAGAAGTGCACTCCCTTCTTTTGTAATCCACTCCGTCAACATGTACACTTGATCCTATCCCCTCTAATCTTTTTCCGGTCTCTCTCTCTTTATTTGCTCTCATCTTTCCCACCTCTTCAACTTATCTCTCTCCTCTGGCTTTTGCCCCTCCCTCTTTAAACATGCTCTTTTCTTCCCCATCCTTAAAAAAAGAACCTTAACTCCACCTCACCCTCCAACTATTGACTCATCTTCTTTCTCCTCTTCGCCTGCAAGCTGCTTGAATGGCTAGTTTATAACTGTCTAATCATCTACCTGTTATGAATAGTAGGACAACACAATACGGTAGCTCAGGAACTGGTGAGATTTATTGTAGGAGGACACGGATGATAAAGGAGATGACACAGGAGTATGCAGAAATAAGCACAGAGAACAGGTAAAAAACTGTTATGATCTTGGAAGGAAACACGAGAAATCAGATGGTGTAAACCAAAGGAGTTTATTTACAGAAGACTGAGACAGATAATACTGGAACAATGGTATAGATATGCAGATACTGAGGTCCTTAGACATGGGATATAATGCTGAAACTGTGGCTATGTTTAAACTGAAACCCACAAATGAGAAGGGACCAAAGGTAACATAAGTCACAAGTCTGTGAAGATATATGAGAAATTACAGAAACAACAGAGTCCTTGGGGAAAGCAGGGTTGAAGCAGAAGTACTGGAGTCCTTGGTGAATGCAGCACTGAATATTAGGATACTATAGCAGATAACAGGAGACTGAGGAGTCCAGGAAAAACACATCTGTAGACATGAATAGCTGAGAACCCCTGGAGACACGAGGATAAATTTGGAGACCACACAGAGACAAGGGAGCTGGAACACAGGAGCAGAGACCAGACAGGCCATGCAACATAACTTTAATGAACCAGCACAAAAGTGTGTGAGTTGCTGGTTTATATGCAGTCTGAACAGGTGGGTGAGATTCGAGATAACGAGCTGCAATCAAATGATTTAGACACAGGCCAGAACAGCAGGCCCTCTTGTGGAATCCAGTACTGCAAAGAATCTGAAGAGGGAGCATGGGAGGCCTCTAGTGGAGGAAACAGGTCATAACAGGGGTTGATTGTAACAAAAACACAAGGATACCAGGGGCCAGATTTACAAAGCTGCGGGTTTGGAAAAGTGGAGATGTTGCCTATAGCAACCCCAGGAATGCAAATAGTTCAAATGAGTCCAGAGGTGAAATATGCAGGAGAAGTAAATCCACTGGGTATAAGCAGAACAGTCCAAATTAAGTCCAGTGAGTGAGTGAGCAGCTTGACTGGTAAAAGCAGGGATCCAGGAGACAAGGAGAATCAGATAATAGGACCACAGCTGAGAAGCGCAAACAACATGCAGCACAGGAAGCAGCTAACAGAAAACAATGACCCACAACTTGCCATGGAATCATAGGATAGATAAACAAGCAAGTAAACAAGTAGGATAACAAGCACATAACAATATTAGTCCCAGAGAGAGTGTACCACAGCAACCTCTAGGGGCAGGCAATAGAAATGAATAGAATGATCAGTCCAGGACTGCCCCTAGACGCATAATCAGAAATGGCAGTCCAGAATGTAACAGTATGCCCCCCTCTGGAAGGCGGATTCCAGACGCCTCCCAGAATATCCTGCGAAACCTCCAGACTCTACTTCTTCCTTTGGGGCTTTTTTCTTCTTACTAGATTAGAAACTAGAATACAATGTACATGGAGGGTTCTCTCGCCAAGATAGTACTGACACAGATGGCGGCTGGCTGTTTGAAGAGGGGTCCAGTAAAGAGTATATTGACCGCTGGTGAATATCTCCTAGTCACTGCCTCACAAAGGGCCCAACAGTCCCAAAGAATGGGGTTCCAGGTGTGCATAAGATACTCTGCCCACTCACAAGGTTCTCCTCGGAAATGCCTGATCATTTCCATCACCACCATATATTCTGTTTTTTCCACTCCAACCTGAAACCTACTGACACAAATGTCCACCAGGAAACAATAGTATCAAGTCCATCTCAAAATAACAATAAATCTGTTTCTGATGGCTGGATCTTAGGTTCTTGCAGGGGTGGCTGGGCAGTTGATATGGTCTCAGGCAGCTGGGCAGGTGATGTGCCCTCAGGCAGCTGGGCAGGCAGTGTGGCCTTAGGCAACTGGGCAGGTGGTGTGCTCACAGCTGGGATAGTAGGGCAAGAGTCCGCCTCTGGGACAACAGGCACAATGGACTGGTAGGCAGGACAGGAGTCCTCTTCTGGGATGGCAGGACAGGAGTCCTCCTCTGGGGCGGCAAGGCTGGAGTCCTCCTCTGGGAGGTGAGGCTGGAGGCCTCCTCTGGGATGGTAAGGCTGGAGTCCTCCTCTGGGATGGTAAGGCTGGAGTCCTCCTCTGGGATGGTAAGGCTGGAGTCCTCCTCTGGGATGGTAAGGCTCGGGCCCCCTCTGGGATGGTAAGGCTGGAGTCCTGCCTCTAGGCAGCCATGATTAATTTACAGAAACCTGAGCATCTGGGATATAAGGCCGCCTCTAAGTAACTCAGGTGCTGGTCATTCTGCTTGTCAGCCTCTTGTTCATTTCCAGTCCAGCTTATTCCGCCTCGCATGCTTGTGATCAGCTCCGCTTGTACTGTTTGTTGATTGATTTTTGGTATTTATTCTTGTTCATTTGAATGTTTGTTTTTGGGTTTCTTTGTGCTTTGGTATTCTCTGTTATCTAGACTCCTGTTTGTATTTCAGTACAATTGTTTGTAGTTTACTCTTGTGCTCCAGCTTCTAGTGTTTTAGGTTTATATTACCTTGTGCTCAGTGCACCCTCTGAACACCTTGTGCTCAGTGCACCCTCTGAACACCTTGTGCTCAGTGCACCCTCTGATTTCTGTTTACACTTCTTAGTGTTTATAGCCTGTAGGTTCTGTATTGCTCCTGGTCTTATCACTGTTATTGTAGCTGTCAGTTCACATTCTTCTTTTACCTGTATTCTGTTGTTTGCACTAATAAACACTTTTGGTTTCTTCCTCGCCTCGTTATTAGTGCTTTGTTTCACCTGGGGATGCCTTCCAGGGATGGAGACCCGCTGGGAGCCTGCTGCACAAGCCACCATCAGGGGCTCTAGTGAAGACCAGGCCCCAGTTATATTCCACACCCTGGGAGCAGTTCCGTAACAGCAGTGGGCACAGGCTCATCACACTGGGCAGCGGGCACAGACTCATCAGACTGGGCAGCGGGCACAGGCTCATCACACTGGGCAGCGGGCACAGGCTCATCACACTGGGCAGCACACTCTGGAAATCTATGAACAAGGACAGTTGGATTCTCCTGTCTGCAGACAGGAGCAAATAGGTTCCCAAGCCCAAACGCAACGCTGCCACTCGGATGGAATTGAGGAACTCGGGTTGGCCGCCAGCAGGACATCACCCCTATGTTTACCTTACCCTCACAATGCTCTGGTAAAGCCCGGTCTACAAATATCCATGATATTGTCCTCTCCCTCTTACCCACTAATATTCTCCTCTCATCCCCATCTCCAAGACTTCTCCTTAACTCTGGACCTTCTTACCTAACCCTACGAGACCCCAGACGTCATACAGTCCTTCAACTACCCCTTCAATCCATCCCACCACCACCACTTCCTGCACAGATAACCCTGTCTACGGCTCCACAAGACTAACAAAAGACTAGTGCTCATCGAGAGGGACCCCACACCAAATGTCCCCCCAATATCACAGCTAAAAGCTCCATTGTTGGGTAAAACCGCTCAGACTTCACAGAAATTTATTTAGTTTATTCATATTTATGGAATTATCCTTTATTTTACTAGAGCAGACATCAGAAGCCTATGGAGAAGACCGCTTGGAGCAATCTTGTGGGGTCCTTCACACGTGCGATATGAACGATATCTGCTGATGGTCTGACAGATCAGGCGTTGTTAATATTTGCAATTTATCAGAGTGGACAGAGAGCAGTGGACGGCCATTTTACTGGAGACCTGGAAGGCAAGGAGGCAGCTATGTAGGCAGGAATCCAGGAGGGGTTGGGGACAGGACCTGGTGATCCATTTAGATTGTCAACCTTTAAGTAATAGTGTCAAAGGGTCAACTGTGTGTGAGACAGGATAAATTGGTCCTATGGGAGGCACAAGAGTGAGCTCATTCAATCTATATTGATAAGAGTGTGATCGTATTACGTATTGCTTTACCATTGTAAACAATCATTATTATACAGGACTGGGTAATAACACAGACAATGCTCTGTATTCTATAGGATTTCTTCCTTTAGCAAAGGATCGGATCCCGGCTTACGAAATGTTGGTATTTTCTGTTCTTCCCAGATTTGGTGACTGCAAATGGGCGAGGAGAAGCCATAGAAACATAGAAAGTGACGGCAGATAAGAGCCATGCGGCCGTCCAGTCTGCCCAGTTGTCTATTTTAAGCACGAGGGGCCCGTCCAGTCTGCCCAGTTGTCTATTTTAAGCACGAGGGGCCCGTCCAGTCTGCCCAGCTGTCTATTTTAAGCACGAGGGGCCTGTTCCAGACTTAATAACGCGTGCACATGGCGGATGTTACGCATCGTGACTGTGATTGTACGTAACGCCGTATGATAGAGCGTGACATCCTTACACAAGCCGGATATTCGCATTGGGGGCGAGAGGAGGCATTTATATTGTACAGTATGGGTAGGATAATGCACCTACGCTTGACAAGGCGACACATACCAGAGATACGCAAGGAGACGTTCAGGCAGGTTCAGCTAAGTGACGTGCATGAGAGGGGGTGCCCAGGCATTATACTTAGTAGTGTGTAACCCGGGTACACTGCGTACGTAAAACGACCATAAGCCTGTATGAGGCCTTGATGAGGCCTAGCAATCCATCCCCTGAGCACTGAACATGGTGCTCCGAAAGGTAATGCTAAAAACTACCCCAACAATTCCTCTAATTCTAACCCTAACCCTTCAATTACCCTGACCCTATCCCAACCTTCCCAGCAGCCTGATCCTAACCCACCCCCCCTTCCCTGCAGCCTGACCCTAACTCTCCCTTCCCTGCAGCCTGACCCTAAC
>WWET01008172.1:14331-31620 GCA_011038615.1 Limnodynastes dumerilii | reverse complement strand
TGAATGTTTCAATTGTTTTTGTTGAAATTCAACTTGTCTCATTATTTATTTAATGTGCCATGCAACAACATTTTTCCTGTTTAATGTTTGTAAATTTAATGTTTGTAATAATAATATTTGTTTAGTATAGTTTATTATGTTAGATTTTTTTGGCCAATTGTATTTTATTTTTACTAATGATGTTTTCCTTTTACCATTAAAAGTCCTATGCAAATGAAGTCTATTTACGTTTTTAAAAAAAATTAAATACATTAAAAAAGTAATTTAATATAATGTAAGAAATGTGTTATAAAAGACATTTTATTAGACATTATAAACTTTAATGCTAGACGCACAGGCTAGCTAGAAACTATGTGGAAATCAACTTGGTAGGGATTCTTATCTCTGTTTGTGTGTATATTAGTTTCCGCAAGGCCTTCTTGTGAACTGTGAATCATTATAAAATCTCAATCTTTATTGTATATAAGTTAAAACTTAAATAAATCCTTATACCACTGTTTATTATTCTAAATTTATATTACAACTAGTAAAGGGATTTTTGCAAACACATGGGCAGCCGATGGCAGCGAAATATTAAAAACAAAGAAATTGGTGAATAACAATTCACCAATTTCGCTGTTTATAAGGGAGATTATATTATAATATAGTTTATATTCCCCTTCTTTTTCTCTTCTTTTTGTATATGTTGACTTACTGGGGAATGGTAGCACCAGAGGAGGTGGTTTAAAAAGGGCATATATGATAATCTGGAATATAATTTTGACTAGCCCAACCCTCCTTTTTTACTCCCTAATTATCATTTAATAAGTCCTTACAACCGTAGGGGATTTTTCTTTATTATTGAGTGCGGTATCTGATCTTTAAAATTAAACTGTGAATCATTCAAAAGTCTTGAAGGATGGCCATACAGTACATTAGTAACCCGAGTCCTACTCATTTGCATTAAGAGTCTTGGCCTTTTTGCCATGCTTGCGGATGTCATTACATTCCTAAGCATTAATCATTCCTAAGTAGCCGTTTTTATCTTTGAATCATTCTTACATGGTTTCAGTGCGTAGTTTTGAATTCTGGGCATGCTCAGTGTAACTGTTCTTAAAAATATACACAGAGATTCTGTTCTTTCTTAGTTGTGAATCAAGTCCAACATTTATGTGATAAATGTTGAAATATGTACAACAGACTTTGGGTTTATTCATATGCATGTAGTTACCGTGGAGGGTCAGAAGATGGCAATATATCCAGATGCATGTGTATTGTTATTCTGCTATGTATTAATGTACTTGTTTGTACTTCCTTTTCTCTCTGTGTGTTCTAGAGACTTCCAAGAAGAACTAAGATTAGCCATGTGGCTTGTATTACTGACATGTTCTATATAAGAAGCTGTTACTGAAAGCTGATGTTTGTTATCCATGTATTGATCCTGTTACCCAGTACTATATAAAGAAGTTATATCTTTCAAGACTTGTTCTGACTGATTATAAGGTCACTCCTGTGAAGATCTTTTCTTCTGTATAAGAGCTTCCATTGCACACCTATGGTACATCCATCGCTATATGCCAACAGGTTATGGGCCCAGACTGGAATCTATACAAGATAAAAGTAATCAGGAGTACATCCCAAGCAGCATCCAGATAGCAAGCCAGAGACAGGGCCGCACTGCAAGTCCCAGCAGGCGCAGACAGCAGACTGTGTACTACACACAAGGATCACCCAGGAGTACCTCTAAGGGAAAACTGTGAGTAAAACAAGTTGTATACTATAGAAGAATGGAGAGACTCACACAAAGAGGGACTATGGCTAATTACACAGATCTCAGACTAGCTGCAAGCAAGCTCTCTAATGAAAACTATCAGACATGGAAGTTTAAAGTAGAAATGCTATTAACCAGAGATGATTTGTGGGATGTTATAAGTGCAGATAGACCTGCAGTAGAGGATCAGCAGTGGATAAAGAAGGACAAACAGGCAAGAGCAACCATAAGTTTACTGGTGGAAGATGATCAGCTTATACACATAAGACAAGAAAGTACAGCTAAAGACATGTGGACAGCGTTGCAGAGAGTGCATGAAGGAGCAAGTTTGAACAGCAAACTATTCCTATTAAGAAAGTTATATCAGATGAGATTTAACAAAGGCAAGACAATGCAAGAACACATTAATGCACTCCTAGAGATAACCATACAGCTCAGGTCAATGGGAGAAGAAATAAAAAGCAACCACATGGTAGCCATTCTCCTGTGCAGTTTACCAGACACATATGGAGCACTAATAAATGCACTAGAAACCAGACCTGAAGCAGAGATCACACTAGACTTTGTGAAGAACAGGCTCATAGAGGAGTATCAGCGCAGAAAGGAGCTTGCAGAGTGTGATACTGAAAGTGATGCTGAGAAAGCACTTAAAATGGCAGACAAGCCACACACTAGGGAAACAAGAGCATGTTTCAGATGCAAGAAGGTGGGTCACCTAAAGAAAGATTGCACTATATGGAAGACAGAACAGCACAGACCACCAGAGAGATTGCACAAACAAAGAGCCAAGACCACACTCACAGATAGAAGAGTACATAATTGGAGTGGAACATTTAAAGCAACAGTAACCCAATTATCAGACAAGTGGTATGTAGACTCAGGAGCAACTAGTCATATGACAAATAACAAGGACTTCTTTACTGAACTTGATGTGAACCATAAAGAGACTATTTACCTGGCGGATGGTACAAATATCATTGCGCAAGGGAAAGGGAATGGTCAATTTCTATGCTCCAAGGGTGATGGCAGCTACGCACAGATACCCATAACAGATGTACTATACGTTCCCAAGCTTGAAGGAGCACTATTGTCAGTAAAGAATTTAGTAGAAAAAGGACTTACGGTAAAGTTCCAGAATAACAGGTGTTTTATCCAAAATGGAAGAGAAACACTAGCTACAGCCAGCATGGAAGACAATTTGTATTGTCTGGATATTGCAGCACAGCAGGCAAAGCTGAGTGCACAGAAACACGCTGACTGCATTCATAAGTGGCATAGAAGATTGGGACATAGACACCCAGATTGCATAAAGGAAATGCAGAAGAGAGACCTAACCAGGGATCTCATGATGTCAGATTGTTCAAAAATGATGACATGCCAATGTTGCATAAAAGCAAAAGCTACAAGGGTGACAATCCCAAAGAAAAGCGAAAGCAGAGCTTCCAGACCACTGGACCTGGTACATAGTGATGTGTGTGGACCTATGAAAACACGCACTGCAGGAGGCAAGAGATATATGCTGACATTCATTGATGACTACTCCAGGTTTACAGTCACTTACCTAATACAAAGTAGAAGTCTTAGATAAACTGCGAGACTACGTGTCAATGACCAGAAACAGATTCCAGAGGAATATGCTAACTCTTCGCAGCGACAATGGAGGCGAGTTCACAGTTCAGAAAATAGAACAGTACTTAAGAGGACTCGGCATTGAACATCAGAAGACAGTACCATATACACCAGAGCAAAATGGCGTATCTGAGAGGAAAAACAGATCACTAACAGAAATGATATGTATGCTGACAGATTCAGGGCTACCTGATAAATATTGGGGTGAAGCAGCAATGACAGCCACCTATCTTCAAAACAGACTACTTTCCAAAGCAGTAAGGAAAACACCATATGAGCTGTGGCACGGTAAGAAACCTAGCCTAAAGCACATTAAAATTTTTGGATGCAAAGCCTTCGCCTACATTCCCACAGAAAAACGGAGCAAGTTACAGAACCAAGCAATAGAGGGAGTTCTAGTCGTTTACAGTGAACATTCTAAAGGCTACAGAATCTTAAATCCAAAAATTGGAAAAGTAATTATAAGTAACAGTGTAACATTCATAGAAGAAACAAGAGATGATGTCATAATTCCAGAAAACTCAATTGAAGAGGAAAATATAAAATCCGAAGAAACAGATGAAGTAGTGATCACTCAAGAAGTTGATGTAGAACACCAGACAGATACCAGTGACACTCAGGAAAATATAACAGAAGAAGTAAGACACTCTTCAAGAAAAAATAAATGAAAAGCCCCTGTACGTCTATCTTATAAGGCAGAAGCTATTAACCTACGAGAACCTACATCATGGGAAGAAATTACTAACTTTCCAGAAAGGGAAGCAAAGAAATGGTTAGGAGCCGCAAAGGAAGAAATGGAGTCAATGAAAGACAACCAGACATGGACATTGACCAGACTACCAGTAGATAAAAGGGCCATAGGATGTAAATGGACTTTTAAGGTCAAGTATGATGCTGAAGGAAAAATAGAAAGATACAAGGCAAGACTGGTTGCTAAAGGGTATTCACAGAAATTTGGAGAAGATTACGATGAAACGTTTGCTCCTGTTGTGAAACACACCACCATTAGAACCCTACTCTTAACAGCAGTCATAAAAGGTATGCAGGTGAAACATTACGATGTAAAGACAGCTACATGGTGAACTAAAGGAAGACATATATATGGAACAACCACCAGGTTTTGTGGACTCTCAAAGACCAGATCATGTATGTAAGCTCAACAAGAGTATATATGGTCTAAAGCAAGCAGCAAGAGCATGGAATACAAAAATAAATGAAGTCCTGACAGAGAAGGGGTTCATCAGAAGTAAAGCAGACCCGTGTCTTTATACAAAGTTGATAGAAGAAAGATGGTTCTATGTATTGATCTACGTGGATGATTTGCTTATTTGTTTTGAACAAGAAGGGGACGAAATTGAGTTACTACAGGAACTAAACAGCAAGTTTGAAACCAAAGATTTGGGTCACATAACGCATTACTTGGGAATGCAAATTTCAAGAGAGGATGATGGAACGTTCACATTAAATCAGAAATACAAGATTCAGGAAACCATTGAGGAATTCAGTATGCAAGAAGCAAAGGTAGCAAGCACTCCTATGGAGACAAGTTACACAAAGGGTTCAAATGATCAGAGTAATTTGTTACAAGATAATCATCTATACAGAAAAGCGATAGGAAAATTGCTATACATCGCAACCGTTACTAGACCAGATATCTCCACAGCAGTTGGGATTCTAAGCAGAAAGGTCTCCAAACCAACACAGATGGACTGGAATGCAATTAAGAGGGTGATTCGTTACCTAAAGGGAACGATTAACAAGAAGCTTAAACTCTCAGCAAGTACAAGTCACAAGTTAACAGGATACGTTGACTCAGACTGGGCTGGAGACACAAATGATAGAAAATCCACAAGTGGATATTTATTCTCAATTGGAGAAGGATTAATCAGCTGGACAAGCAAGAAACAGTCTTCCGTAGCACTGTCATCTACAGAGGCTGAATACATTGCGGCGGCTCACGCCAGTCAAGAAATGATGTGGTTGATGCAACTATTATCGGACCTAGGAATGCCTCAAGAAGAACCTATCAAGATATATGAGGATAACCAAGGATGCCTCGTACTGGAATGTACTATATAAGAAGCTGTTACGTAAAGCTGATGTTTGTTATCCATGTATTGATCCTGTTACCCAGTACTATATAAAGAAGTTATATCTTTCAAGACTTGTTCTGACTGATTACAAAGTCACTCCTGTGAAGATCTTTTCTTCTGTATAAGAGCTTCCATTGCACACCTATGGTACATCCATCGCTGTATGCCAACAATAAACACAGCTAGCCTCAGTCCTGACTATTTGCAGAGGCTGTCTTTCAAACTGTGCCACATGAGCTTGAACGGACCTGGGGCTAGATTTACTAAAGTCGATTTTAAATCGCTACTCTAAATCGCTCAGCATCGCCGTAGTTATTTAGCAATTTGATGCAGTCAAATCGCTACATTTACTAACAGGCGATTTAGAGTAGCGATTTGTAAACTCCAGCGATGTGTAGCGATTAAACTCCGAGTTTATGTTAAACTCGCTGGAGTTTAAATCGCTGGAGTTCCTGGCCCTGGAAAAAAAAAAAATGGCTGCCGCAGCAAGCCGTTCACCCTTGGCAAGCCGCTGCCTATAGTACTATAAGTCAATTCATGCACATGTGATACAGTGCATGATTTGGCTTACTGTACTATAAGCGTCAGCATGCCAAGGGTTAATGGCATGCTGTCGCCAGCATCTTCTGTCCGATACACTGGAAAAAAAACAAAACACCTCATGCACATAATAAAATACATATGTCCCCTCCATCCCTATTAATATGAGTACTTGCCTACTTAGCTCTCTAAATATATAAGCCTCCGTCCCTCATGTCTCAAAATTATTAAACACATGTCCATCCTTCTATCCTAATATAAAAACACATGCCTGTCTTGCTAGAATACTAGTGAAACATCTGGCCCCCTTATGTGGTTTATATGTCCCCCTTAATCTAATTATTAAACATGCCTGTATGTTGTGTGTTGTTTAAAAATTGATGCATGTAGATATTAGGAAAAAACATCATAAACTGATCAATTACAGTTTATATTAAATATAGATGCTACTCACAGTTTGGCATGGCATGACGTCATGCCATGGCTGAGGTTATAAATGTGGCCCCTGGCATGACATATGTCATTCGCCGGGAACACACTGATAGAAGAGGAGCGCGTCACAGCCACCCAGCCATCCAGCCATCTAGCCGTCCAGCCGTCCAGCAATCCACCAATCCAGCAGTCCAGCTGATCTGCGCCCGTCAACATAGAGGACAGCAAACTGTGAGTAGCATGGAAATTTATTATAAACTGTAATTGATCAGTTTATGATGTTTTTTCCTAATATCTACATGCATCATTTTTTAAACAACACACAACATACAGACATGTTTAATAATTAGATTAAGGGGGACATATAAACCACATAAGGGGGCCAGATGTTTCACTAGTATTCTAGCAAGACAGGCATTGGCGTATCTATAATGGGTGCAGGGTGTGCAGTGCACACGGGCCCCTCAGAACAGGGGGCCCTGTGGCATGCATCCTGCACCCTGGGTTGGCAGGGGAAGGGGGGCCATTCATCATCTATTTCTTCCCTCTAATATCTTCTGGAGGGAAGAAATAGATGCCAAATTAGTCCCCCTTCCCCTGAGGTGGAACTGTCCCGATTTGCGGGTTGAGAAGGGGGCGGGGCTTACATCGCCATTAAGCCCCGCCCCCTTTTCGGCCCGCGAATCTGGACAGTCCTGTCTCAGGTAAGGGACAGGGGGGTGCCATGTGCAAATCCTGCACATGGGCCCCCTCACTTCTTAAAATGCCCCTGAAGACAGGCATGTGTTTTTATATTAGGATAGAAGGACGGACATGTGTTTAATAATTTTGAGACATGAGGGACGGAGGCTTATATATTTAGAGAGCTAAGTAGGCATGTACTCATATTAATAGGGACGGAGGGGACATATCTATTTTATTATGTGCATGAGGTGTTTTTTTTTTTTTCCCAGTGTATCGGACAGAAGTTAAATCGCATGGGGGTGAGTGTCGATTTCATTGTCGACACTCACTTAGCTTTTATAAGCCCCCATGAGCTGGAAAAAAAATATCAAATGTTTTTAAAAAATTAATAAAATGGCTGCCACAGCAAGCGATTAACCCTTGGCATGCTGACACTTATAGTACAGTAAGCCAAATCATGCACTGTATCACATGGGCAGCTGCTTGCCAAGGGTGAACGGCTTGCTGTGGCAGCCATTTTATTAATTTTTTTAAAACATTTGATATTTTTTTTACAGCTCATGGGGGCTTATAAAAGCTAAGTGAGTGTCAATTTCAATGAAATCGACACTCACCCCCATGCGATTTAACTCGGGAGAGTTGAAGCAAATCTCTGACGATTTACTAAATCTCGACCTTAGTAAATCCAGAGATTTGTATGCTCCTCATGCTAAAAATCACCAGAGAGATTTAAACACTGGCGATTTAAAGAAAGACACTTCTCTGGCGATTTTAATTTAAATCGACTATAGTAAATCTGGAACAGTCAAAATCGCTGGTAAAAAACAACTAACTACAGCGATTTTAACTAAATCGACCCTAGTAAATCTTGCCCCTGGTATCATACAATTGCCTGCTCTTTGCAAATATGCACAAAACCTGGTGTTCCTGTCTGACCAGTTCCTCCACCACAAGCCATCTCTTCAGTTGTGTGATAAGCTTATCTTCCTTTAAGGGTGGTTTTCACATCACCACCTCTACTAAACATATCATTCATGTTAATACTGTTACTCTACATATTGTTGTTATTCAGTAAGTTGGTCAAAGCTCATAATGAAAAGTGGTGCAAGAAGGAACCATCCTTGGGCCCTCCACCCACCAATTCATTGCATACCATAAAGGACATGCATGGTTGAAGTGCTAGGTTTGGTTTGGCCCCCACATAAGAATCCCTTTTTGTAAAAAGTAATAATAGATAAAGAAAAAAGAAAAAAAAAGGATACACGCTGGAGGGTGGGCAACTAAAACTGAATTATAAAAAGTCTCAAAATTGCCTTTTTTCAACCAATATTGAAAGGGATCATTCTACTGATGGTTACAGTGTCCCAGAGGGGCAGATTCAATTTGACACAATGTTGCCTAATTTAAAACAAATTACAAATGTGGCAACATCACATCCATAGTCAGCATTGTGCAATGCAATTATGGTCATTTTGGGTGCGATATTGGACCATATTTTCAACATCACGTCCAAGCATAAAATACATATTCAGTTGCTGAACATTGTGGGGATGTAGCTGCCAAAATCACAGATTGTGATCTGTCTCATCAATGTCAGCAACATTATTGCTTACATATATAGCTAGTTCTGTAATTTTCTCAGTATAGTTCTGTATTTTTCCTTTTGTTACTTTCCACTGTTGCTCCCAGTTCACCAGTCCCCATGACCTATTTATGACTTATTCATACACCAATAAACTTTACTCATTTTCTGTAAATGGGGTGTGAAGTTGATAGCGCTGATTGACAGCTGCCAGCCAAAAGAATTACAAAGGGTCCTACACCCTTTAAAAATACTAGGAGAATGAAATTAATTAATCCCTTCAGTTAGCACTGTAAAAAACCTACTGAAATTAAAAATGATAAAAGTAGTATAATATTGTGAATAGTAAGCAGGATGTGCGCTAAAATTCTTCAATATTCCATAGGACTCCAGTTATTTCACATAGGAAACAAAAAGTGAAATGAAGAAAAATTTAATAAACACAATAAAATATATATACGCATTTAGCATGATAAAAACCACATTCATAAAACAAGGTAAAACCATGAAATGCTGAAACAGCACTATCAGAGGTCCGTACCCGCGGCCAAAGATGTAAACCACAGCTTGAAGTGTCCTGTTGTGAGGACGTGATTGCCCAGGAGCCAGCGTGGGAACTTCAAGAGGAAGCCGGCAGGAGATATGTGGGGCTCTGGTCAACGCTGGATCACCGAACTGACGTGTTTCGAGGGGTCGCCTCTTTCTCACTTTTTGTTTCCTATGTGAAATAACTGGAGTCCTATGGAATATTGAAGAATTTTAGCGCGCAGCCTGCTTACTATTCACAATATTATACTACTTTTATCATTTTTAATTTCAGTAGGTTTTTTACAGCGCTAACTGAAGGTATTAATTAATTTCACTTTACTCATTTTCTGTTACTGTGTGCATGTTATTTGTGCTGTTGTACCACTCTGTTTCTTTGCTACTTTGGGGGTCGTCTTCCAGGCCGCGACCTGCTGAGTAGCTGCTGAAGTAGCCTATCACCACCAAGAGCTGTATTCAGAATAATAACATTTTTAAAAATACGCATGCCATGTATGTTAGTGTTTTATAATGTTACACATTGTAACTCATTACGCATAAGGTTGATCTCTGTGCCTACTGAACTGCTTAAGAATGGACGTGACAACACTCCGTAAGTATATCAATTACACAGTATGGGTTGGGTTAAACACTTCTGTTGTTACATAAGCTAACTCCGCACAGGCATCCACACAGAAATGTTAAGGTAGGGCAATAGAGGCGGAAGGAAAAAAAAATCAGCACGTACAAGGGGAGTGTCATGGGAGTGCACTTGCCATTTAGGCTCAGATTTTTTCTATTCTGTGCATACTTAATTTATACTAAGGCCCGTATTCAGAGTACCGGACGTATAACATATAGGTCCGTTGTTTAGCGATTTTTACAACTGCGCATGCGTAGTAATTTTTTTAACGTAATCGTATCTTTTTCTTAAGTAGATTGCGTAAATGCTGTCTTTAAGATGTATATGTTATACGTCCGGTACTCTGAATACAGGCCTAAGTCTGAATCCAGCCCCATGTCTGGAGGGTAAGGGGAGGATTTTGCTACTATGGTAAGGATCAGCTACCAATGGAACAGTAGATAGTATCAGTATTCTTTAATCCAAAAATAAAAGGACTGTGATCCACAGATAGGGCTAAAGTCTATATGTTAGGCTCATTTTCGGAGACTAACATACGGAATTGGTGAACCATAACTCCGCATGCAAGAGAGCAGGCCACTCTCCCTGGGAGTTGGTGCCGTCTTCTGAATGCTGTGGGAAGGGTCCTGCACGTGAAAAAACATACATGCAAGGGGAGCATTCTCCCCTCACATCAGAGGATTGCTAGCGAGACCCTATAAATCAGGATTTGCTTCAATGTCTCTAGTGTGCTGATCTGGCACTGCTTTGACGTCCAAGAGCCCATTGTGCTCTACCCAGGAGGAGTCTGCCCTCAGAGGGTGTTCTTGTGTTTCTTTAAGCATTCCAATCCTGTACATATCCTGTACATTTCTCAATACATGATTTCTTGAAAATAGTAGATTTTATCTGTCTTAGAGTTGGGAGCATTAATCCCTGGCTGTGATCTCTTGGTATGCCCATTCCCAGCCAATTGGAATATATCAGAGCAAAGCGTGCAAGAAGAGGCTATAGATAGCCTTTACAAGAGATGTAGTAAGTTCAGAGGCCCACTGGGGCACCCCTGATAATTAGTTAAGTTATAGGAGAAGTTGGAAGTGCAGAATAAATAAATAAACAACATTTTGTATGTCTGGTATCAGGGAAGTATGTACCAGTGTATCTGTCTGATAAATAGACTTAGTGAGATTTCTCCATGGTAAGCCCATTACTGTATTAGTAAACAATGTGGACTGTCAAGAGAGAATAAAGAGAACTTAAATTGTAAATGATAAATTGTATTGGGGACAGCACTGGAGCTGCTCTTGCCCATGCAGAAAAGCGATTAAGGCTGCAGGAAGAACACTGCAGGTATCTGGAACAGAAGCACTTACTGGCAATTTTAAATAGCTTGAGTAGCAGGACTGTGCTACAGCAAAGAATCACCCACCTTCCTTCTTAGCTTGTGGCTGAAATTGTAGGTTTTTATGTCTAGTTGCTGGTCCTCAAGTCAGTAACACTGAAATATCAATATCACCAAATGGTAATCTTGGTAATCTGGGAATTGACAATTTGTTCTTCAGAACAGTGTTCCATTTTTCATGCCCTCAGGTGGTTGGTACTTTTTTTAAGTTTTAAGTTCACACCCTTAACTTAGAACAAAAAGGTAGTATATGGGAAATTGCATCGAATTAGTGATTGTTTCGTCCACTTACTTTTGAGCAAGACATTCTGCATCACTATTATCAGCAGGACCACTGTTATATCAATTTAACTCTAATTTTGTCATTAATCCAAGAAATTGCCTCCCACCATTTGTGAAATGTGGTTTAAGGTTTTGGTTTTTTTTTGTTAATACTCTTATTTGGGGCCGGATTTACTAAAGTAGAGTTTTAAATCACTGAATTTACTAAAGTAAAATCAGCATAAAGTCGCCGGAGATTAAGGTTTTTAAACTCTCCGTAGAATAAATCACTACGACATGTTTCAAAAGACAGAGCATACAAATTTACTATACAGTGAGTGTAAAATCTCTGTAAACTCACCTCTAACTCCGGTGACAAAATAGAGGTGGGTGTGAGTGTCGATTTCCTAGAAATCAGCACTCACTTTGTATATATAAAAACCCACCTTAAAAAAAAAATGAGAAAAAAAAAACCTTTAAAATAATTAAAATGTCTGCTGCAGCATCCATTTAACCCTTAGCATGCTGTGGCACATAGTACTATAAGGCACAGAAAAATACAAATGCAGCCAGCGCCAAGATTGAAAAACTGGGAGCTGGGTACATATGAGGGACCGCACAGTGAGTCTCTAATTGCCCAGAGACAAAAATATTAATATGGTTATCAATATTAACCCTCTTTTGACAAAAATTACAAGAAATAATTGTTCTACATCAATAACAGAATAAATATGGGGTGTTAAAGAGATTATTTATTATTATTTGATATAACAAAATTAAATCATATCTAGAACAACACTCCATTGTCAGTGAACGACATAGAACATGAGGGGTGCTGCCACATAGGTCCTTTATGCAATAGTACAATACAAAGAGAAAGTTGGACCTATTTAAGGCGCACTAAAATATTATAACAAATGAAATATGAATAGGACACAATAATCAACTGGCTGTCATATCATCATTTCAGTGCTGGGTACAAAAGGTGGGAGAAAAATAGAAAAATAAAATATAACTTTTAATCATATGTTTAAAAGAGGTGAAATATCACTAAACTATAAAATTCACTATTCATCATACACTTGCCCTATGTATAATTATCTGAAGGAACAGAATCAGCTGTGGGTAGATATCACAACAAAAATATTGTCCTCAATAATGGAAATCATTATCATAGGTAACAGAATCCCCTTTCTTATTTATTAAGTCAGTTACATGACATGCCGCTGCAATGTTACAATCACTATTATTTATATAAACAACATGTAGCGACTTAGGACAAATCCTTGGCTACTCAGACTATATTGCTACAATAATGCCATTCATAATAGTATTTTAGTGCGCCTTAAATAGGTTCAACTTTCTCTTTGTATTGTACTATTGCATTAAGGACCTATGTGGCAGCACCCCTCATGTTCTATGTCGTTCACTGACAATGGAGTGTTGTTCTAGATTCCATATAATTATGGTTTAATTTTTTCATACCAAAAAAATAAAAAATAATCTCCTTAACACCCCATATTTATTTTGTTATTGGTGTAGAACAATTATTTTTTCTAATTATTGTCAAAAGAGGGTTAATATTGATAACCACATCAACTGTTATAGATAGTCTGAATATGGGCACTTAGAGTCAGAGCAGGGTTAGATATACCCCGTTTTCGGCGGGGAGAAGTCCCGCCGTGAGGCGGCTAGGCACCCACATCTAGGGAAAGTTTTTGTGTATTTTTTAGCAGCAGGGAGTTTAGAATCGGATGGTTCATGCAAGTTATTTTATTTTTTGACTATTCCCCTGTGCTTACAAATCCTTTCCAGCTAAGCATTCGTTCTTTTGGATGATATCTAACTGTCACAACTGTTATATAATCTTGTTATGGTGAATGCTATAATGATATATTAAAGTGGTGTGTCTTCTTATTATGAAAAACGATTCTGCTATTATAAAATTGCTGATAAGGTTATGAGATATCTTGCTTATCTTCCTTCCGTTTTTTCATAATACCATTGCATTCTGGCTGCACTATATTTGTTGAATTATTTTTGTTTGACTTGTAGCATTATTGTAGCAATATAGTCTGAGCAGCCAAGGATTTGTCCTAAGTCGTTACATGTTGTTTATATAAATAATATTGATTATAACATTGCAGCGGCACGTCATGTAACTGACTTAATAAATAAGAAAGGGGATTCTGTTACCTATGATAAGGATTTCCATTATTGAGGACAATATTTTTGTTGTGATATCTACCCACAGCTGATTCTGTTCCTTCAGATAATTATATATAGGGCAAGTGTATGATGAATAGTGAATTTTATAGTTTAGTGATATTTCACCTCTTTTAAACATATGATTAAAAGTTATATTTTATTTTTCTATTTTTCTCCCACCTTTTGTACCCAGCACTGAAATGATGATATGATAGCCAGTTTATTATTGTGTCCTATTCATATTTCATTTGTTATAATATTTTAGTGCGCCTTAAATAGGTCCAACTTTCTCTTTGTATTGTACTATAAGGCACAGCATGCCGTTGTATTGCAGGGCATGCTGTGCCTTATAGTACCATAAGTGGCAGCATGCCAAGGGTTAATTGCACGGTGCCACATACAGAATGGCCCATCTTACAATAAAATTAACACAACATGGCCATGTTACTAATAAAAGTAAAGTATATTGCCCTACTCCTTTTAAATTAAAAATACATGACCCCGTTCATAGTATACTAAAACTATATTGCCCCGTTCCTACTATAAAAAAAACTGTATTGACCCGTTCCTACTATAATAAAACTATATTGGCCAGTCATAATATATTTAAAGTATATAGCTCCATTCATAATCTAATTTAAGTATATAGTCCCGGTAATTAAAACTAATAAGTATCTGTCCCTGTTCCATAAAAAATAATATTACATGTACCCGTTAGTACACAATATAAATGAATGCCACTTCTTTCTAGATATAAAAAAAATTCCATCATAAAGATAAAATGAATATTGATTTTAAAAGTATCAAAAAATATTATTCATACTCACAGTTCAGATGTCCTCAATGTTAACAGGTGACGATCATCACTCCGGCTCCTCCTCTTAAGCTGGCAGGGGCACGCGAGGAGCTCCATCCTCTTCTTGGTTCCTCCGGCGAATGACTTATGTCATTACTGGGGCTATATTTATACCCTCTGATGCGATCTCGTGTAAGAGGATATAAATATGGCCCCAAAATTAAGCCTTTAAAAATTGCCACACATCATGAGAGTTACAAAATCGACAGGCGAACTCGCCCTTTTGTAAATCCAGCGATTTTTTAAATAAAACTGCGGTGAGTTATATGGGCGAGTAAACTCACCCCTTAGTAAATCTAACCCTTGGAATTCACTAAGGTTAACAATTAAAGTGTTCATGTAAAATATTGCTCATCATGTGTGCTATAAATAATAAAGTATAATAATGGATCCTGAATTAAGAATATAGGAATATGAAAATAGGCGTTTAAAATGTACAGTAAGGGCTTGGCTATTACTTAACTACTTAAGTTAGTGTCCAGGACACAGATCCAGCATACTCATGTAGGAGAGCAAGGGGAGTTCCCTGGTCTCCTGCTTGCGGGATGTTGGAATACCAAAATACACACGTTATACTCTGCAACTGATGTCATCACTACATTTGAACACATGTAATAATAAATGAATAAAAGAAGATTAACAGGCAAAGTTAGACCTTGCTTTTTCATATGTAGAGTATAAAAGAAAATGTTTTCTTTTACAAACCTCCTGGTGGCTTAATATTTACTTTCCACAGTGAGTACTAATGATAATAATTACTTGATAAATGTGTCTGTACAGAGAGATCTGGAGTTTAATAATGAACTAAGGGACTTGTTAAAATTATGTAGAGAAATAAGTCTTAGAGCACAGAAGTGTGGTAAAAAGACCTTACAGATATGTTCTAATTAGATGATTAGCTAGGGTATTCTCAAAATTAATGTGTAATTAGTAGTCTACATTTTATAGATGAATTTACAAAAGTATATTTTTGTTATTTATATGTATATAAAGAGAATTTGGATCAAAAATATATTCCTCAATCCAAAGCCAGAACTCCACATTAAATTGTAAAAAAAAAAAAAATCAAATTTATTATACAAAATCAAAAGCAGTAACAAACACAAGGGAGTCTCAATAACACAGAATAGTACTATAGTGCTTAAAGTGCCAAATATATACAAAAGAAGAAAATAAGCAGCTCTTAGCTCTATAATGTATCACATGTGTAGCAACATATCCAAGAAGAATCCTTGAAAGGACCAACAATAATCATAGCAGCAATTCAATGTCTCTTGTAATCAATAAAGTGCTTTGCTTGATCAGGTGAAATGTAGAAACAGCATTTAAAGCCAAGTCCCAAGGGATTAAGTAGTTATCTATTAAAGTGTTATGTCAGATCATGGTGATACTTCAGGCAGGAGTCTTCCCTACAGCTGTTTCGGCTTCCATGCTGTCATCAGGGGAAGGCATACACAGGCTCCACATGGGGTGTGGTTCCGCGGCCCAAAAATCTGATTTTTGAAAAAATTTCAATTGCATATGCCTTGAAGAGGCATTGCAATCGATCCACGGCGCACCGAAAGCTCCGTGGTCATAAAACTAGTAGTAAAAAAAATAGTTCCACACTCCTTTTCCTAACCCTCCCCTCTCACTACCCTAACCCTCTCTTCCTGGCAGCCTGACCCTAACCCTCCCTTAATTTTAGCCTGACCCTAACCCACCATTTCCTGCAGCCTGACCCTAACCCTCCCTCCCCTGGAGCCTGACCCTAACCCTAACCACGCAGAGATAATTTACTCACCTGTTCCAGGTCCGGCGATAGCCGCGGCGGAGGTGTGGTGGAGGGATATCGCGCATTGCGAAAGTGAATGAGTGAAGTATGCCAAATGGCATACTCATCTATTCATTAAAAAAAAAAAGTATAAAATTGTAAGTATAGGAAAAAGGGACATCCAAAAAGAAACTTTCAGATGTCCCTTTTTCGAAATTGAGAGTTTCGTTACGGAGAGTGTAACCGCTCCACATGTGATCCACTGAAGACTGCTTTATATAGCCTCTAAGACTAAGAATACCTGTTGGTATAATAATTTTGCTGGCAAATTAAATAATAGGGTTATGAGTGTGGATTCGCTAAGGAAATGTAGAGATGAGCAGCGTGGATTCTGTGAAATTCCGAACTTTGTGGTTCCGAGTTGAACTGAGCCATACCTCGGTTCTTCCCACCAAGTTCAGATCTGTAATCGAGGCAAAGCACAATTTTCACAAAAAATTTGCATCTTGTATTTTCTGCTTCCTGCCCCTGACAGGAAGTATTGCATGACTGTGATCAGCCAATCATGGAGGGCTGAACATAGAGGCAGGCTTGTGGAGACTTTTATTGGTTAAACAACTACAACTTTATTGAGATGAGTGGAAAAACTGAACAGAATGCTTGGGATGAGTTATATCAAAGGTGCAACTATAGTGGTTGCTAGGGGTGCAGTTGCTATGGGGAAACCATCCCCCCTGCTTTCACCTTTAATCCAATCCACCCTATTAGCAGCTCCCCTGCATCCCTGCTGAAGAAACAATCCTCACATGCCATTGCTGGAGCTACACACAAGGTAAGAAAGATCACAGCTAAACTATCCCATACCCAGTGGCCCGCCCAAGGATTCCTAGAGGCTTAGTTCCAATGTTTCAGATCCACTTTACTGATCTTTCGTCAGGGACGAAAGATATAT